>JAPCYP010000281.1:0-117689 GCA_035048595.1 Echinosophora koreensis
CTGCTCGCCGTCCTCTGCATAAAAGATACATCCCAACAACAAAAACAGAGAAAATGGGGAGTAAGAAAACATATAAACACATCGGCATGGAGATAGGAAGCAAGATGAGCATACATCATATACATAGCATGCAACATCATATAACATTTAAGAATCAATACAAATGCATAACATCATACTATTTCAACCAACATATGCTATGCGGTGCATCACTACTCCGCCACTCCATTATGCATGTGGATCCAAACTATCTCAGGAAGGCAACTTCGGAGTTACATATCCACATTGGCCAAAAAGCACCAACACCGGCAGTTCACTAAACCATGATGCACCATACTCTAGGATGCGCCACCACCAGGGTGCACGATTCACCAAACCTTGGGTGAATCACTCACGGACGGCCAGATCACCGTACTCTAGGACGACCTCCCCTATGTTAATCTCCCACCACTAATAACTCCGATGCGTGAATGCATGGGCACAACAACGAATAAACGGGTAACCTCCTCCGATTGGGCCAATAAGCACCCAAGTCTCATCATTAACATCAACACCTTAACCCATATCAGTCAAGGCCCCCTTGGCCAAAAAACACCAAGGTTCAACTTATCAACACCTCGACCATAAAGCATCGGGGCCACTTTGGTCAAAAATCACCAAAGCATATCAACGTGCAGTAACCTATTAGGCACCAGCTTAACCAACTTATTATTCTTGATTATCTTAATTAGTCTTTAATTAAGTTTTTTAACTTATTATCATTCGATTGGTGTATTATTCCATTTTTAAAATTTATTTTTGGTATAATCACTTTTTTATTTAAAAAATAAAAAAACATAAAAAATCACTAAACCTAATTTTTTAAAAATCTCTTAATTTTTTTTAGAAAAAGGATAAACAAATTTTACTGTTTTGTCTTCTTGATCCTTTCCTCTCCCAACAAGTTCACATCTTTTTCTTCTTCTGCATTCATTTCCATCAGCTTTCTGTATTAGTTGTTGTGTTCTCTTTCATTCACTGCCCAACATTAAACAAGAGGTGTGTGTTGGCGTGCAGCAAGAAGTGTGGAGGAGGAGAGCTTGAGGTTGTTGTCGCCATCGAGGAGGAGCTTCTGCTGCTTGAGATCGCGGTGGGCGACGCCGTCGCGGTGGCAGAAACGGAGCGAGGAGACGAGCAACATCGCGACCACCCCTCGTCGACCAGAAGCCTCGCGGCCACCCCTCTCCCAGCTGCGCCTCCCTCCCTCTTCCTAGATCTGGAACACAGATATGAAAACCCCACCCCACCTCCTAACACAGATCTACAAACAACGAATCGTCGGCACGGTGACCAGCAGCGTCGCGCCGTCACAAACTCTTTCTAGATCTGAATCTCTTGGTCTGGATATCCGACGGCATCGAGGCAGAAGACCGAGATGCCTCTTTTCTTCCAGGTCGCGTCGCCATTGAGCTTCGGGTTCGAGTGAGTCGGTGAAGTAATGATCGAGAGAGAGAGAGAGAGGGAGAGAGGAAGAATCAGAAGTGGAAGATTGAGATTAGGACTCAGATTGAGACAAATTAGGGTTTTTTTGGGGGTGGGGTTCGAGGGAAGAAGATGAAGGGGGAAGATACAGGGTTTTTAAAACAAAAACTATTTTTAATTTTTTTTTCAATTTTTTATATGCTTTTTAATTTTTTTAAATAAAAAATAGAATAAAATATTTTTTTGAAAAAATTCGAATTAAAAATAAAAAATAAAAATAAAAATTACGTGTCAGCTGATGTGGTTGACATGTCAGCACTGTCAGACCAGATGGCACTGCTAACGTGGCTCACCGTCAGCCACGTCAGCCAGTTAAAGGGCAGAACCTAACGGTGGGGACCAAAACCAAAAACTTTCAAAATATAGGGACCAAAACCCAACAAAAAAGTTTACAGGGACTAATTTCAAAACACCCCTACTTTATAGGGACCAAAAAGTCCATTAAACCTATATAATTTAATAAGTTGTTTAAATATTACCTTCTTCCATCCCTCCGTATGGACAAAAAAATGTTAAAGTAGAGGGTTTTAACATTATAAACTTACATTAAAAAAAAGGACTAAAGATAGTATATAACACGTCAACTTACACTAACATCAGGCGTAGGCGCCATCGTGTCCTGTGTAGGCCCCACAGTGTCCTCCCGTGCATGTGGGTGATCCGACTGATCCATATGTATGCCTGTTTAGAAACAATATATATTAAACTGGATAAATAAATACAGATGGATAAATAAAAATAAATCTATACTAAACTGGATAAATAAAACATTTTCCTTAAAAGAAAAAAACTCACACTATAATCAAGTTTAAACTTCCTATATCAATATCCCTTCGTGATGATCATCACGAGTGGCATGTACATCGTCCACCTGTATTTCCTCAATTATAGTAGGCATGTTTGTTGAAAAAGAAGGAGTCTCAGGAATATCAAGATTTGAATCTTGATTTTCATCACTACCATTATACATGCTTTTTCCTTGGAGAACCACGGACAACCTTTTGTTAGAAGGATCAAAGATGTAGAACACTTGTTTTGCTTGGGAAGCCATTATGAAAGGTTCATTTATATGACCTAACTTGTTGAGGTCTACCAATGTGAACCCCCATTCGTCGGTTGTACACCACCTTTACTATCAACCCACTTACATTTAAAAACCGGCACTGTAAGCTTAGTGTAATCGAGCACCCAAATCTCTTCAATATATCCAAAGTAAGGTGTCGGTGCTTTAACAGGTTTTGTGTCCTTTGCACTAGAGAAGTCCATTGCTTCGGCCATGATCATAACCCCACTATTTTGCATGGTACTCTTGTTATCTTGTTCCTTTATATAAAAGGAAAAGTTATTGATGTCGTATCCGCTCCAACATATGACGTTGAAGCTAGGCCCACGTGCTAGCCATCTTACGTCATCAGAAGCAGTACTACCATCCTTAAGCATTTCTTCCTTGAACCATTGTAAGAAAGTCTTGTTATGCTTGTTCAATAACCACCTTTCGCTCATTCTAAGGTTTTCTTGGTTGACTTTTCTTTTATGTTCAAATAAGTAAGGTTGAACAGAATCGATGTTGTTCAATACATACAAATATGCTTGAAGCACTTCCTCCCGACCCTTGCTATTAATTCTGAAACCATGTGTACCCTTACCTTGACATCTTATCTCATCATGCCGAGGCTTAGGAACCCCTATAGGATCCGTGTTATGAAGGTAGTCCGAACAAAACTCAATAGTTTCTTCTGCAACATACCTTTGAACAATAGATGCTTCCGGACGATGTGGATTCTTCACATACCCTTTCAAGATCTTCATGTAGCGCTCAACTGGGTACATCCATCTCAGAAAAACAGGCCCACATAATCTAATCTCCCTCACCAAATGAACAATTAAGTGAACCATGATGTTGAAAAAGGAAGGACGAAAATACATCTCCAGTTGGCACAAGATTGTAGCAGCCTCAACTTCCAAGTCATCCAACATACGGGGGTCAACAACTTTGCTACATATAGAATTGAAGAATGAGCACAACCGAGTAATGGCATGTCTCACATTTTTTGAAGCAATACATGAATAGCAACGGGCAGAAAGTTGTTGCATCAAGATTCTGGCAATCATGAGACTTTAAGCCAACCAATTTAAGATCACTAGAGACAAGCCTCTTCATATTTGAAGAGTAACCATGTTGAACCTTGATGCCCTGAAGACACCCATAGAAACTTTGTCTCTCTTTTTTTGACAAAGTATGATTGCTGGCGGCAAATAAGTCCGCTTACCATCCTCAACAACTGGAGCTAACTGCTCTCGTATACCCATAGCAACGAGGACGAGACGAGCATTCACACCATCCTTTGTCTTGCCCTGAATGTTGAGAAGCATCCCGATCACACTATCACACACATTTTTTTCCACATGCATCACATCATTGCAGTGTCTGACATCAAGCTTGCGCCAGTATGGAAGATCAAAGAATATCGACCTCTTCTTCCATATGTTTTTCTCAGCAGTTTTACCTTCTTTTTGGACTTGCCGAATATAACATCGATGCCCTTTACTCTCTGATAAACCTGCTCTCCATTTAAGGCCGCCAGAGCATCTTCAGTCTCTTGGCATCCATTAAAAGCTTTTTTCATCTTACGATGTGGGTGATCATGTCTAAGAAATCTCCGATGCCCAAGGTAAACCGTCTTCTTTCCATGATGCAACTGAGTATAGCATGTGCCTTCTTCACATATAGGGCATGCTTTATGCCCCTTGACACTGTACCCGGACAAGTTACCGTATGCTGGAAAGTCGTTGATGGTACAAAATAACATGGCACGAAGCTTGAAAGTCTCGTGAGAATACCCATCAACTACATCAACACCTTCCACCCACAGCGTTTTCAAGTCTTCAATCAAGGGACTTAGACAAACATCTAAGTCATTTCCCGGTTGCTTTGGGCCCGAAATCATCATAGACAACATCATGTAGTTGCGCTTCATGCACAACCAAGGGGCAGGTTGTAAATTATCAACAAAACAGGCATGAACTATGAATACTACTCATGTTACCATATCGATTCATTCCATCCGTAGCAAGTCCAAGCCTTAGGTTTCTTGGCTCACGGCGAAATCCGGAAACATAGTATCAATATTCTTCCATTGCACAGAATCAGCAGGATGACGAACCTTCCATCACGTTTCCTCTCATCATTATGCCATCTAAGATTCTTCGCATCTTTCACATTGCAAACAATCGCTTGAAACCTTGGAATTATTGGAAGATACCACAACACCTTCGCAGGAGGACCCTTTTTCCTCGCATCACATAATCGAATCATCAAGTTCATCACCATCATCACCACCCTTCACTTTGTATCGTGATAACCCACACTTGGGGCAATCGTGATTGTCTTCATGACACCCTGTGTACAATATGCAATCATTGGGGCATGCGTGTATCTTCTTATACTCCATAACCCATCAGACACAATACTTTCTTGGCCTCATAGTTACGGTCAGGCAATGTGTTGTCCTCCGGAAGCAAGTCTTTCAACACTTCAAGCAATTCAGTGAAGCTTTTATCGCTCCAACCATTTCTCGCCTTCACACAAACCAATTTTAGCACCGCCGACAACCGTGTATGAGTAGTACACCCTGGATACAAAGGCTTATCTGCATCACCGCACAACCTATCATACACATGTGCTCGATGAAAAGATTCTTGTCCAATATCACGGATCATGTCCTCTACTCGATCATCCTCCATATCTACGTCAACGTCCTCACTTTGGGAGACACTTGCCTTAGTACTCAACAACACATCACCATGCCATATCCATCTTGTATAACTCAAGCAAATCCCTTCACAAATCAAATGAGTACGTATATCCTTCACTGTACATTTCCTCGTATTCAAACACTTGACACAAGGACAACAGAACATTCCATTACTATTAGGAACATTCCTTTGAGCAAATTCTATAAACTCTCCCACTCCCTTCAAATACTCAGTACTTGTGCGCTTACAAACCATCTCAACTACGATCCATAGCTAGATAGGGTTCTGTATATATACAAATATATATCCAATATAAGCACAATACGGGAGATTGAAAACTAGTTTTTGAAAAATGACAGATGAGAGCATGATACAAGCTAGGTGGTTATTTCCACAGTAATCGCACATCATTCTTCTCATCAAGCAGGCAACAACACATATTAGGACTATTGCTATATCCAGTACTATAACCACTCAGCCATATGAATCAATCCAGAGAGCATGATACAAGCTAGGTGGTCAAATATTATCTCAAATTTACACCATTTTCAGGTTTCTTAACATGGAAAAGAAAGAAGCAGATTAAGATAAATTATCAAAATAGAATTCCAATGAGCAATTGTTGATGTCACATGCTACAAGCAACTCTAAATTTCTTCCCATTTTGAAATAGGTCATGACAACAGAAGAAAAATAAGAGAAAACACAAAGCCCTCGACCAGAAATAGAGACATTCCAAACAACTCAAACTCTTAGTTTCAACTACAGAGACTACAGTTTCAACATACACTCAAAACCAAAAAAAAAAAAATTAGTGCCCTAAAGAACTCACCAGAAATAGGTGCTCGCGTGGTGGTGGGGAGGGGAGCTCGAGTGGTGGCCAATGTTCGATGTGGTTGCTGAGAGTCAGAGGGACAAGGAGAGTTAGTGCGTGCAATGTTCACAAGGCAGAGAATGAGTGGGAAAGACTGAGTTAGGGTTAAGAGTAGCTCGCGATTAAGGCAGAGTGAGAGTGAGAGTGATGAAAAGAGAAGAACAGAGACAGAGCTTAGTGAAAAAGGCATACAGAGCGTGCGGGTGTAAATGTTGTAACCAAAAAACATCTTTAAAACAATATTTTACGTCAGTTGTTACAAAGAATTGACGTTAATTTAACTTTTAACGTCAGTTATGTACAACAACTGACGTTAAAAGTTCATTTGTTTAACGTCAGTTGTATTAAACAACTGACGTTAAAAATATATTTTATTATTTTAAAAATAGTTTTAACGTCAGTTATTTAAGACAACTAACGTTAAAGGTTTATCAGTTTCTACAAAAACATTTATACCTTTGACTACTGTGCTACCTTCCCATGCGCCTTGTAACTTAATCATCTTAATGAACATTAAGTTTATAGACTCAGTTTTGAAGAAAATCAGGCAGTCTCTTCTCCATATAAAGTATCATTCTTTGCACACACTCAGTTTTGAACATTAAGTTTCGTTTTCTATTTCTTCACAATATGGCTCTGCCATATTTGAGATTTTTATTATTTCTTCCTATACCTTGACTCAAAGGTTTCTGTCTTAATGGTCAAACAACTTCTGAGGTTGAGTAAATCACTAACATGGATGATAAGGTTTCCCTTTCACCCCAGTTTTGATAGCCAACAACTTTTGACGTTAAGTAAATCACATAATGTGAGTTGCTTACCTTATCATCCTTCAGAGGAATCGACGGCTAGAGTTCCAAAACCTCAGCTTTGGCAGCCAGTGAATGTTCCAGGACCATTGCTGAAACAGATCAAGTGCACCCTTGCTCAGCCACTTGACTCTCCTCTCTTGCTCACCCATGAAGGGAACGAAGCCTCAACAAATGTTTAAGATGTTGGCCTTTGATTTCGCAGCAAGTGACTGTGGTCTCAGATGGAGCATCAAGGACTTCAACTGAGGGGTACGAAGGGGATCCGGATGCAACCATTGGAGTTTCTGAGGACAGGACTGAGAAGAAACTGATGTTGAATCAGAAACTTTTTTATATTTTAGGGCTATGTTGCAGAAATTTTTTATCTTTTAATCATGTAATTGTAACTTATGAATCACTTCAACGAGATACGATTTGATTATATATATAACTTGTTTTATATTAAGTGTTTATTTATTTTAATTTGCACATGAATTTGTTTATTAATTCAAGCTAATTAATATTAGAAATAAAAAGCACTATATATGGAGTTATCTGCGTTAAGAGTGACAACGAGGGAGATGACAACGAAAGAAAGATAGGAATGAGTTACAGATAGGAATATAGGATTATTTACGTCAGTTTTTTTATTTAACTGAAGTAAAAATCACAATTTTAACGTCAGTTGTATAAATAACTGACGTTAAAAGTGTTAATCATTCTTGCATATCACTTTTAACGTTAGTTAGGGGTGTAAATGAGCTGAGCTATTCGTGAACTATCCGAGCTCGGCTCGTTAAATGCTCGATGAAGCTCGTTTGTTTAATTAAATAAACAAACTCAAGCTTGAGAGTGAGCTCAATTATTTAAATGAGCCAAGCCCAAGCCTTATAGGCTCAACATTAAGGGCTCGCGAATAGCTCGTGTATATATATATGCACTGACAGTGTAAAGACACAGTCGACCAATCATAACTTGCCACATAAGCTAAAATATTTGATTCTTATCCTAAGTATCTTAAAATTCATCCATATCATGAATTCTAATTGGTTGACAATGTAAAAAACTTTACATTGTCAGTGTATAACAATTAAACTCATAATAACATGACCAAAAAAATTATATATAATAATATATTATATATACTAATACTACTGCGTTTTTCATTTGCTTTCTTTTTCTTAATGAATTATTGATGGATGGACTTTCCAATACTTTTTTGTTATTATCCTAATGAAAAGTCTTTCCAATGCCTACTCATAAATCTCTAATATAAAGAAAATCATTTATATCCTACTTTAATACTAAGTTAGTAAACTACAACTACAAGCAACAAAAAAAGGCACTAAAATGCACCATTTGTATTTTTGTGTACTCGGGTGGATAACATTTTGAAAGAGATTATTCTACAAATAAATTGATGATGATTTAATAGTTTTCGTTATTTACATTATGGAAATATGTAGAACTATAATGAGTGTTAAAATTACTTTTGAAGTTTCTTTTTTGTTAAAATCTTAATTAAATACTAACTGTAAAATTTTCATATTATGGAACTATGTATGGTTTTTGTTAAGGAAAATTTTCATAAATGCAAAAATAGTTAAGTTACAAATGAGCTACACAAGCCAAGCTCAAGCTTTACTTTTTTGTAACAAGCCAAGCTCAAGCTTTTAGTTAGGCTCGTTTAAATAAATAAGCCAAGCTTGAGCTTCTCATTTTTTTCACAAGCCAAGCTCAAGCTTTAAGTGCTCGGCTCGGCTCGACTCGTTTACACCTCTAACGTTAGTTCATTAAACAACAAACGTAAATAGTGATTTAATATTTACAAAACTGTTACCGCCTCCTTTTTAACGTCAAACATGTGGTTAACTGACGTAAATCGTTCCCGTATATTACATTATTTCCACTAGTGTTACCAATAAGTTTTTAATATGGGATCAATAAAGTGCCGTTTTATAAAAAGAAAAAAGAGAGAGAGGGAATATAAATAGTACAGTAATATGTCTTCAACTCGTGGATGGTGATGACGGCTTAAGAGTCTTAGAACTACAAACGTAACATTTTAATATTTTGATCACCCATGTTATATAGTAGAGGATAATATTTTTAAAAGTAAATTTATTGCGTGTTATTTAATATTTTGATCACCCATTAAATAATTCACATTACTTATCTACAAACTAGCAGCTATCTTTCCCGTAATGGAGGAACGAATATTAAATTTTCGTTAATTCTTCTGAAGTTTCCTAAGCATATTGTATTTATTGAACAACGTAGACTTTTTTTTTTTTTTTTAATTATTGGTCGGAACTTTCGACCAAATTTCAGCCAGGGCTGTTATTATGTGCAAGCAACAGCATCCTATAAATTTGTATTTTGACACTTTCTTTGTCTACGTTTATTTGGATTATTATACTGTGAGGGAAAGGAAAATTATGTGTAATGGAATTCCATAAGAAAGCACATCAGCAAAAAAACTTAAAAGTGAATTTTTTTACTGAACTTTTAAAAGTACTATTAAAGAAAAAAGAAAAATATAAGATGGGCAATCATGGCATGATCAAACTGATATTAAACGCTATATATGCATAATTAAATTATAACCTTGTGTTTTCGGGGCCAACCCAAAGATCAAGCAACTAAAGCTTTTGTTTTATTTATACCACAAGAAAATATTTAGCATCAGTGAGATGTTGATATAGTGTCGGCTTGGCTAACAATAAATAACAACTAATTAGCTTCGGCTAGTAGCATATGCCGATGCTAGCATTTTTAAAAAAAAAAAAAATCATTTTAAAAGGTTTCATTTCAGAGTTTTCTTTAGGTCTAAATATGTGTTCAACAAGCCTTGGATATTTGTTTAGCATTTCTCTCTCGCTTTAGAAGTGATTCCAGGTTCAAATTTACCATTTTCCCTTTTTTTTTTTTAAATAAAACTTTTGATTGTATTTTCTGCCTGCAGACATATTAATAAATGATAAAAGATTGAAAAATAATCCAACAAGAATTGTAATCGAAATTTTAGGGGGGTGTATTGGATTGGGATTTCAAAGGATTTTAATGGATTTTTTTATGACAAAAAAATCTGGTGGTATTCGATTAAGATTTTTATATATTATAAATAAGTCTTGTGGTATTCAATCAGGATTATTAGGATTTTTTTTTTAAAGATTTCAAATCCAATGATATTCAATCAAGACTTTTTTGAAGTTACTAAGAGTCTCATGGTATTCAAAAGTTTGCTGATTTCGATGGATTTTTTTGTATAATGGATTTCGTGAGACTTTTTAGTGAGAAATATAAATACCAAACCCATCTCAGAATCTCATCCAAACCTATCAGACTTTTTTATTCCCTAACTCATTCTCTCTCAGCCGCTACAGACTTTTCTTTCTTCTGCTGCGGTCTCTTGTTATGAAACACGTAAAACACGATACTGGACGTTTATTTCTCTTCTTGCTTTGAAAACACAGTACTTGTGAAAGCTCCTTCCTCTGTGAATAGGTAATCGTGATGGGCTGGACGAGGTAATAATAATCACCACAATATTATTATGAATTTGTATTAAGCTTGTATGATATTGTCAAAGGTACGGTACAGTCCAGTGTATTATGTTGAAAGTTTTCATACTGGACGTTGAGGAAAGGCGTCATATATATGAATAAAAAAAGGGGTTTTATTTAAATAGAAAAATAAATATAACGATAGTTGATTTCATATTGTGCTTTTTTTTTCTGGTACATTTATTTCAAATTATAATTTTGTTGATTGGTATGATAAGTATTCTTGTAAAATAACTAATAAATTTATTGTATATGTTGTAGTAGTAATTCAAATGGGGATCCACAACAAGAAAATAATAAAGGAAAGGGTAAAGAAAACTATGAATTCTGGACATTGGAGGATAGCAATGAATTGTTGACGAGAAGATGTTAATGCTTGGAGGGCTAACATAGGATATGTGGAGAAATGCTATTTAGGAGAACATGAACCTACGTCTAATTGGCTATTAATTAAAATATTAGAAAATTCATGTGTTCCTTTCAAATCCTATAAATCCATACAATCCATTCAAATCTTATAAAGTCTTATGATTTATCTCCTTTAAAATCCACATATAAGAATCTTGATTATAACAATCTTTAAAAAAAAAATCTTTTAAAATCTTATAAATCATTATATTCCTACACAATCTTTTAAAATCCACAAGACTTTTTTAGGCCAAAACAATCATTTAAAATCCCAATCCAATACACCCACCTTATGTTCCCACACATATATTATTGCAATGGCAAATTAGATTTTTTAAAGTGGGCTAGTCTATAAAACAAGCGTGTATTTACTATTTTTTTTTTATAAGCGTGTATACTCTTAAATTATTTAATAAGTTAAGGACATCATGAGCTCTATATTAAATCAATGATCATTTGCTCATTTTATAAATAAGCTTATTTAATTTAGAAGAAAACTTTCATTTTTGCAACCATCTTGAATGCGACAGAAGTGCCATTTGACTAACTTTAAAATTTTAGATGGATCACCATCAATTTAATTTAGTCCCAAAAAAGTTGGCAAATCCTTATGAAGATTAGTATGCGTAGCCAAAATCAGATTCGAGTTGATTTTTTTTATGGAGATAATTCGAGTGAATGTTAATGCAGCGGAAAAAAAAAATGAAAATTGAAACTGAATCCACGTTTGATGCATTTGTCCTTATATCAGTATATGGCTACCCCAAGGAGAGGAGCTAGAAATTTTAGATGAAGGAGGCCACAACCCAATATCCATAACATTAACTAATCATAAAAAAAATCAGCTAACTAATAAAAGCAATAGGTTGTTTAAAACCATTTCAACATTACACTCTAAATTTAAAATTGATACATTAGGTTATATTTTATTATTTATTCTTGTTCCTGCCACGGGTTAGAACCCAGTTTATACAGTTGACCGTAATATACCACAATCAATTTAGACCCAACCCATCAAGGTTCGGGCCAAAACATTGAGCCCACTCGGTCAATGTTCCTGTATCGGCTCGCTGATCTCGGGAATATCCCTATAAGGCTGAGAGACCCGACTAATTGGCCACATAAGCGCCTCTGCCGCTGAGCTGGCCATCCTGATATCTCTCGAGTAAAGAAAGGGAGCACTCCAGGGAAAGTTTCGAAGGAAGATCCGAGAGAGAGCTCTCGGTCAACCTGCACATAAGGGTCGTCACCCAAGTCAAAACCCAACTTGACAGAGGACTAAGTAATTTACTCGGACCTGTAAGACTACAAGGCGATTCCATGGGAGATACTAGCCTCTCGGATGAATGTCGGGTATCTCAAACGACCATCGCACCTTACCCGCTAGATGTACTAAAATACCCTCAGGGCAGTACACTTCGTTTAGGGCTAGCTGGCAATAAGGACGGACAATTGCTAACGGACCGGTATATAAAGGGTAGGACACCCACTAATGAGGCAAGTCGCCTTCCATACAAAACCCTACCTAAACCCTAATCTTAGGGGGCGACCTAAAATTATCGTTCCGTCGCCACAACACCTCCTCCGCTCTTCCCTGCCATCACCCTAGATCTACGTTAGCCTTGATTCCCTATAGGGATATGTAGGAGCGGAATTCTCACTCGGTCAGGCTTAATCCACAAAACCCCCACCGCCCCGCCTTGCTGGAGCTCATTGTTTCTACCCGGACAAAATTGGACGGAACAATTGGTGCCCACTGTGGGGCCTCGGTAAAACTATGCCCCGGTCGCACATCACACATCCTTCATCATCGACACTAGCAATAGACTCTGAATTCTCAAACAAAAGCTGAGTCATCGTTTCGTCTTAAACGGAACCATAGTCAGCACGCTCCTTTCAAGGCTGTTACAAAGATAGGAGCCCCACCGAAGCTATAGTAACGACATTGGATGACGCAATCACTAAAGCAGCGAAGGCCCTCCCTCTTTGTCTCTCGGATGACGCAACCTCACCCCGCCGTCATGGACATCTTCAAATGGCTACCAAGATCTCATCATATTTCCCAGAGTTAGAAGACTCACCTTCGGATCATGATTAACTGCCGCTTTTCAAGCCTCGCTTGTGGCCATCAAAGTCGCTTGAAATGGACGCACACCACTCAAACCCTCGGATCTACTAGAGATAGATTCGTTGTGGTATTTGTTAATGTTTAGGGTAGCAACTCTACCTATATCCAAACTCGGGCTAGCTTCGCGCCATATGGACCTCGAGAAGATAGTTCAAGACTTGTCGAGATCAAGATCTAGTCTGGTCAGTCCTCAAGCATTACACAATGACGTAATGGACCACAAAGTAGGGCAACCCGACCGCTTGGCCCAAAGAAAGTGTTCCTAGTTGAGAAGGCATAATATCGGGAACCTTAAAATCCTCTTGTTCGAGAATCCATTTCACGGCCAAATTACTGCTTCTCAGGATGCCCACCAAAAGTGACTTTCACATCCAAATTATTGCTTCTCGGGATGCCCACCAAAGGCGACTTTCACGGTGAAGTTACTACTTCTCGGGATGCCCACCAGAAAATGACCTTTAATTCTCGGTCATCAACACAAAGTAAACATGGATGTCACGGGCATCTAGAGAATACGCCAACTCAAGATGGCACTGCTCTAAACAAAGTGGAAACTCCTGTCCAAAAACTTGGTGGAGCTCCGGCTCCCCCACTCGGTCGAGCTCTGGCTCCCGACAACTCAGTTGAGCTCCGGCTCCCAACTTGTTGAGCTCTGGCTCCCCACTTGGTAGAGCTCCAGCTCCCGACAACTGGACTCCGGTCCAATGACTTGGTTAAACTCCGGCTTCCCAATCGGTTGAGCTCCGGCTCCCGGCAACTTGGTTGAGCTCCGGCTCCCCACTCGGTTGAGCTCCGGCTCCCGGTAACTTGGTTGAGCTCTAGCTCCCAGCAACTTGGTTGAGCTCCGGCTCCCTACTCGGTAAAGCTCCAGCTCCTGGCAACTGAACTCCCGTCCAACGACTTGGATGAGCTCCGGCTCCCCACTCGGTCAAGCTTCGACTCCTGATAACTCGGTTGAGCTCCGGCACCCCAAAATTGTCTAGCTCCGGCTCTAAACTTCGTCGAGCTTCGACTCCCAACTCGGTTGAAGATCCGCGCTTCCCAACATGGGCGAGCTCCAGCTCCTAACTAGGTCGAAGCTTCGTGTTTCCATTCTCGATCGAGCCTCGGCTCCTGGTAGTTGGACCCCAGTCCAACAACTTGGTCGAGCTCCGGCTCCCTACTCAATCTAGCTCTGGCTCGCTACTCAGCAAAGGAAACACTGAAGCTCTTCTTTTCTTGAACCAGGCTAGTTGCGGTCAAATGAAATACAAGCCCTTTTTCGGACAAGACGGAAGAATGCTTTTTGGTGCAACCGGAAAAATCTAGTAGCTCCTTCTCAGGATGTGCAAAAAAAAAAAAAAAAAAAGAGCATAGGGGCTATACCACCAAAAAAGGAGTATTTGGTTTACAAGTCTTCTTCGGACACGATTAACGTTGCATTTTCTTCTCAACAATTAACCGAGAAGGGATGCTACACTTCTCGGAATTACGTTTACTAAAAAATTACACACCAGATGATGATCCAAGTACCAACACGTAGATTCTAAATTACAAAAACATATACATTCGCAGGCAACAGCTCAATTAAAGCACTTTGGTGCAAGATCATAGCCTTGAGCACCGGCAGCCAACAACGTAGAAGCTCCGTGCTTCCCTGCCAACAAAGTCAAAGCTTCGTGCTTCCCTGCCCTACTCGGTCGAAGCTCCGCGCTTCCCAACTTGGTCGAAGCTCCGCGGATGAGCCTGGCTCCCGGCAACTGGACTCCGACCCAGGAAAAACGTTGTTTCACAAAGACCTGCTCGAACTTTATTAGTCGGTCAATAACATTAAAGCTCTCTCCTCATCTAATCGAGAAGGAAGGCTTCACTTGTCGAGAAAAAACCCTTAAAGATGATATTCAAACTCTGAAAAGCGCAAAAGCCCGAAACATCGAGTTCAGGCTCCCAAGTACTGCTAAGGATAAATTCTGACTACTCCTTCTCATATCGGCTCCCCCAGAGAGGTCGAGCTCAAGCTCCCTCTAAAAACAATGAGAACAAGCTCGATCGAGTTCCCTCTAAAAACAGAGGCCAAGCTCGAGCTCCCTCTATAAGACAACGAGATCAAGCTCAAGCTCCCTCATCAAAAGTCAGCATGAGGTCGAGCTGAAGCCCCCAATCAACCGATGAGGACGAGGTCAGGCACCGACTCCTTCAGAAAATATCAAGATGAGGTCGAGCTCAAGCCCCTCATCGAGTGACAACATGAGGTCGAGTTAAAGCTCCCTCGAAAAATTGAAAGACAAGTCATTCTCAACGAGTAGAAGAAAAGTTCTCCAAAGCAAACGGGAAGTAGGTCAACTTCAAGTTGGGCCAATACCCTCCTCTACACAAATCAAAATAAATGAGGACTCAGGTCGAGTTAAAGCACATATCACTCGAAAAACAATTTAGGTCAACTTTCCCTTTTCAAGTCGGGATAAACCCCCTTGAAATAGACCAAGGTTGGGACAAGCCTCCGAGCGATATTCCTAGAAGATGAAGATAGCCAAGGTGCGATATTCCTAGAGGACAAAGACCAAGTCAAAACATTTCTAGAAGAAATCAAGTCGAGATAAAACTCTCCAATAGAAATAATAAACGTTGAGTTACTTGAAGGCAAACTAGTCCATCACTATTGAAAAGAAACAAATGCGGAAGACTAGAGAACCAAAAGCCCCATCACCAAATTGTAAAGTCGAGGTCGAGCTTCGGATCCCTCAAAACTCACAAGTCGAGCCGTGGTCCCTAACATATTCGAGCTCCGGCTCCCAAAGTTCAAGGTTAAGCTTCGGCTCTCTACTATGGTCGAGCTCCTGCTCCCAAGACCAAGATTGAGCTTCGGATCCCAAGTAACGAATCCCTGCCTTGGTCGAATAATAGCTCCGGCTCATGCTCCGAGAAAATTCCCGAGAACACACCTGGTTCTCGGCCAAGAGCCCTCGATGGGCACCCAGAACCTCGATCACTAGACTTAGGCATGAAGCTAGCCATATCGTACGCACCACGAGAATAGGGTGACTACTTGGGAATATGTGGCTAATCGAGCTACTACCTTGATTGAGGGAAGAGCACATTCGGCCGAGTACCACGCACACTCGGCTTACTCGAACCCGAGCAATTGACAGCTCTACCTGAACTCTGACCAAGTACTCTACCTTCTAGGTACTCGGGGATGTAGCTCATACACTAGGGAAAGTCGAAAACTCTGCATGAGAACCCAGCCGAGTACCTGAGCAATCTATCGGGTATATAGCGAGACGAGATACTCGGTACTCGGGCACATAGCACAACAAAGTACTCGATACTAGGTCAGACCTCTCGTAGAATATCGAGCATCTCAAGCGTCTCCCGGTCACCTCCTCCAAATGTACTAGAATACAACCTACTCAGTGTAGTTGGCCCTTTAGTCAAGCATATACCCGAGAATGGCAGCTTATTCGGACCAACTCATACTCGGTACTCAGTCGAACGCTTCGAAGCATGTAAGCCGGCTTGAGTGACTCCCGAAGCACATCTTCAAATGCACCAAAGGTTCCCGATATAACACATCTCAAATATAAACTGTAACGCCTCCCTTGGCACTACATGATTTCTACTTTATTACGGAATATAAAACAAAATAATTTGTTGGTTACTTTCGAAAAATATTTATGATTTTGATTATGTTCAAAAATTGGTGTAAGAAAATTTCTTCTTCAACATGAACATAAATAAAAAAACATTACTCATATGTATATATAGATATGTATATATATCACTATGTATCATCAACATAACTACACCACGGATTCACCTATGTCAGGACCCTTATAGTTACGAGTCATTGGTTTTGAGTTTTCTAACCACTGTTAAGAAATACATACATACATATACAATACCAAAATAAGAAGTTCGGCAGAGATACCACTGATACAAAAGACTTAGCTCTCATCAGCCGAATATACAGACTAGGTAAAGTTAACACTACCACCCAAAAACTATACAAAACCTAAGCTGGTCATGTAGTGGAATCCATTAGGGAGACCTCCATGGTCATCCCTAGGATCAAAAGGGTCAGGAGAAATAACTCCTACAACCGCATCCACTACTGGATCAACCTCCACACCTAGTGGGTGATATTTAGCTACCTCTCCTTCATCCTCAACCATATCCTCCTCAATCGATGGGAGCAGGCAACTCTGGTAAAGCCTGTAGTGGTGGTGGCTGATGATATGTATGCCCAGTCTCCACTAAATTCCTCAACAGAAGCCAAATTGGTGGTAGAGGAACTTCAACCGTCTTCAAAGTCTGAGCACACGAAGTTACCCCTGCTTCGACTCCCTCTGTAGAAAGTAACGGCCCAGTATACGTGGCGCTCCGAGCCCCAGGGTGTATAACCCATGCACCTCCTTCATCACAATGTTCAAACGTGAGGGCCTGAAAGCCCGAGTGAATCATATGGTCCAGGGGATCCATCTGTATACGTATAACAATAATACCACAAAAGATAACCAACCAGGAATAATATAAAGGTGAGATACCAATATATGAGTTTAATCATAGCAGTCACATACACGATTCACCAAATAACAGCATATGACAATAATAATACATGATATAACATCATAATTATCTCAATAAGGATTCATACCCGACAATCAAATGCATTTTATAAAACGTTTCATGTCACTTCAACATCCACTTTCTAATTCACAATCTCCGGAGATCCTAACTTCCCTTCGTCGAGCAAGATAGGTCACGATAATGCCTATAACACAATTGTTTCGCGTTGGGTGGCCTCTCGAATGGGTCCTTTCCCCAATTGTTCTAAGGTATCGTATCTCTCCTATATAATACAGAATAGTTCTTGATTGAGTACATTACGTGTAGGGGCACCGATTTCCACTGCCCGAGGGTGCTATGCCTCGGATATCCCGTGAAGTTCGAGCCCGAATGTCCCTAAAGACCCAAAGACTAAAAATTATGTCTTTGGTCCGTAATTATTCAGTTTGTCAGTTCACCCTGTGTGAAACTATTGCTCGATAAACAACGGCACGTCTGCAGACTATGTATGTAAACCAATGGTTTTCGTTTAGTCTATCTCTTTCGCTTCATTACTTTTTCATCGAGGCTTAAAGCTCTTGACTATTTTCCTTTCAGGTACTAATTAAACTTTAATACTAACTTAGGATTTTAAAACATCATCTCAAATTTAAAATCTCTTTCTCAAGCGAACACTAGTCCGACGGCTCGAAAATTTAGGTTCTTATCAAAAAGAACGCTAGCCCGGCTTATCGGAAATCTGAATCCAATCCGATCTTTCGGCAATCTAGATCTAGTCCGAATCTCGGCATGGTAATCTAGGTCCTTTTCTTTCTTCGAACCAAATAGGAACTCTAGCCCCGCTTCTCGGCAATCCGAATCTAGCCCGATCTTTTGGTAATCCGGATCTAGCCCAAATCTCGGTACGGAAATCTAGGTCCTTTCTATTTTCATCTCTTTTCCACTTGGTTTTCGTTCAGGGAAAAACTAAATCGAAAAACAATGTACAAAAGTTTCTTCAACTTTGTACCATAAAACATCTTCATTCTTACAAAAAGAAACTTTCATAAAGCTTCTTACAAAAAGAAACTTTCATAAAGCTTCTTGCTTTTCACAATCATTTTCTCCAAAATCCTTTACTTTTGAACTAAACTTTTATAAAGTTTAAAAGAAAATTATAATTTCAAAAGAACTTCTTCCCTCAATTGCTCTTCAAACATTTTCACGAATTTTCGATATTATCCATTTACTTCTTTTTCCCAAAAGTTTTGTTCTGTCTCAAAGCCTATCATTATAAGGATTTCTTCTCACTTTCCAAAGAAAGCTAACATCATTTTTTTTTTCTGTGTTCATGTATTTTAAATGAATTGATTTTCATTAATAAGCAATGACCAGTGTCATGCCTCAGCCAATCACAATCAATCAATAACACAAATACATTCCAGTACATACACATTCTATTCACGTAACTCAACAACGACATATAGCATATTTCAATAGTCTACCAATAGCAACACAATACACTTTAAATCAACACACAACCAATCCTACAACAAGGTATATAACTACTAAGAACTCCTCAGGCAAACTCCCTTTACCTCAGAGTGTTGATTTCTCCTCCAGAAAATGCTTGTCGGAAAACCAGTTTCCTCCACACAAGACAAATAACCAACTATTCCTCAAATCCTTCACAAAACAACATAGTTTAAGTTAAATTTTTGAAGCATTTCTACTAATTCCCTAAGCATGAATTTCGGCCAACTCATAACAATAGGCTAGGATTTTCAAATCAACTTAATCTCTTTGATATATGATCATAGAGCACTAAGTATACAAAATAAATTGACATGGCTCTAGAATTTGAAAATTTTCCTCCCACTCCTTAAAGTTAGGGTTTCGGCCTCCATAGGAAATATAGGCTAGAAATTTTTGTTGAACTTAAGCTCTTAGAGTTTGATCATATAGGTATTAGAGAGCTTAAAACAAGCATTAGATTTCACAAAAGAAACAAAAACACCAAACTCCTTTTCCAACTCAATTTCGGCCAGCAAGTGTTATGGGGTTTGGGTTTCATTTTTTGTTTTCATTCATACACTTCAACACAATAAGTTAAAGTCCTATGTAAAAGATACAAAGGATCATGATACAACAATCTTATTCATCATGTTCATGTTGATCCCATTTCACAAATAAATGGGTTTTCAACTATCATGAGCAAGAAAAGAATAAAGGATGAACTTGAGAAGAAGAATTGAGTTACTACCTCAAGTGATGAAGATGGAAAATGAAGATTGAGTGTTCTTGGTGAATCTTCAACAAGAATGACACTTTAGCTCTCTTGTGATTATGAAACAAAATGAACCCGGGGGGGGGGGGGGGGGGGGGGGGGGGGATCGTGGGTTTAAGGATAGAATTTAGGAGATATTTTTCAATTTTAGACATTGTTTGGATCTTAAGATTCAATTAATAGGTTTTTTGGCTTAATATAATACCATATCTTAAAGGTTGTAATCATTATTTTGGATGAGTCATGATGTGACAATTTTCACAAGTCTCATCAAATCACTTCCCTCATCTCTGCTCCATTTTATCTCTGCACCACATCCAGTTCCGTCGTTTACCCGACTTAAGGTTTTTTTACGCACGTTTCGTTTGATTATTTCGCCAGAATAAAATATAATATTTATTTTAGAACGAAAATTTGGAAATGACCTATATCCTGTACAAAGGGATAAGAATCATTGGTATTTCATTCACGGGTCAAAATTAGGTTTTTTGATCAGTAAGTTTTTACTGACAGTGAAAACGCAGACCAGGTTTCGTCTGAGTTTTCATCCCAAATTTTAACTGGAACCTTTTTCTATCTAATAGAATCTAGATATGATTTTGTTTTATTCAAAATCATTTTCTAGGTTTCGGATAAAAATATAAACATTTAAATATCTTTACAGATATTGGAAAGCAGTGAAAATCGGGGTATTACATAAACGGACAAGCCCGATTGACCAAAGTTCCCAGGTAATTTAACCGTGGGAGCTAATTTAACGAACTTTCAAAATATAGCCTATTCGTTGTACACAACTCTAGGCTAGGGGGCTTCTGTTCTTGCCACCGGTTAGAACCCAGTTTATACAGTTGACTGTAATATACCACAATCACTTTAGACCCAACCCATCAAGGTTTGGCCCAAAACATTGAGCCCACTCGGTAAATGTTCCTGTATCGGCTCGCTCTCGGGAATATCCCTATAAGGCCGAGAGACCCGACTAATTGGCCACATAAGCGCCTCTGTCGCCTAGCTGGCCATCCTGGTATCTCTCGAGTAAAGAAAAAGAGCACTCCTGGGCAAGTTCCGAAGAAAGATCCGAGAGAGAGCTCTCAGTCAACCTGCACATAAGGGGAGGAAGGTCACCCTAGTCAAAACCCAACTTGACAGAGGAGACTAAGTAATTTACTCGGACCTGTAGGACTGCAAGGCGATTCCACAGGAGATACTAGCCTCTCGGACGAATGCCGGGTATCTCAAACGACCATCACACCTTACCCGCGAGATGTACTAAAATACCCTTAGGACAATACACCTCATTTAGGGCTAGCTGGCAATAACGATGGATAGTTGCCAGAGGGACACACAGCGCAAAAGTATTGGAGGCCCTGCAATATCCGTTAACGGACCGGGAAGGGACCACGTAGCATACGAAGTAGACACCCGCACCTATATATAAAGGGTAGGACGCCCACTAATGAGGCAGGTCGTCTTCCATACAAAACCCGACCTAAACCATAATCTTAGGGGGCGACCTAAAACTATCGTTCCGCCACCAGAACACCTCCTCTGCACTTCCCTACCGTCGCCCGAGAACTACGTTAGCCTTGATTCCCTATCGGGATATGTAGGAGCGGAATTCTCACTCCGTCAGGCTTAATCCACAAAACCCCCACCGCTTCGCCTTGCCGGAGCTCATTGTTTCTACCCGGACAAAATCGGATGGAACAATTCTCTTTTTAATTTAATAAAATGAGTTAATAATTTTCTTCATAAACATAAGTTTTTTGTAAAAACATTGTTATAGAAAAATAATTAAATAAACACAAATTTATAAATTAAAAAATTAATTTATGAGCCGTTTCTAGACCTTTACTTTTTAGTTTCCATTTGAAATTAGTATATGATTTTAAAATTGAGCCTTTATGAATTTAGTAGGAATATATATATATATATATATATATATATATATATATATATATATATATATATATATATATATATATTTGAGAATAATCTCAAAACGGAAACCTCCAAGTGTCATTCTATGAAGCCATTCCTCAAACAATTTTCTAACACTTGGCTTACCACAACACTTCTCTCCAAATTTTGCTGATGTGTCGTAGTCACATTGATTTGAAGAAAATTGCTTATTATGATCAGTTTTATCATTAATGAAAACAATCCTAATACTAAAGGAAACAATTTGAAATTTGAAAATAATCTCAATCAAAATAATTCTGATTATTGCAAGCGATTTGCAAATTATCACATTCCATAACAAGTTCAAATTTGTAATGATCCATAATTGTGCCATTTAATTTCTACCTACAATTTAAAGATCAAATTTCCAACATCAGATACATTTCCCCATCGCTGCTTTCTCAGTTCTTTTGTTCTCCTGGCCCTTTTTCTCTTTCTCCCTCGACCCCTCAACTCTTCTTTCTCTTGTATGACTTTTATGGCTCCTCTCTCTTATCTTTTTTTTTATTCATTTATTTTTCTTCTCACATTTTATGTACAATTTTCTTCATTTTTCTCATCTATTGCAGCTATTACTTGGGACTTTTGATTAAAGGCGAGTTTTTCTACTTTGTGGTTAATATTTTCTATATTTCAATCTCTCTATTTTAAATCTTAATATATGCATGTATTGATAATTTTTGTTCATTTTGTTGTCACCTTCATAATGTTATTATTCTTCTATTAATCAATATTGGCTTCTCCATGTGCTTTTTATTCTTTTTTGGTTATTATTTTTTTCGTGTTGATGTTTCTATATATTGATAATCTTTTGGATGTGCTGTGTAAAATCTGACAGGAAAAGTAACAAAACATGTGGCACATATATATAAAAAGAAACCAATATTCAAAGTACACACAGAAAAGTGGAAGAGGAGCAAAGTAGCATTAAAGGGACACCATCAAGAAAAAGAAAAAGTTCTTAAAAAGAATCATTTTGCTTCTTCACTTTTCGGTTGAAGGAGTATGTCAAATTTTATGTAATACTATCTATACTCCAATTCTAAAACATCTTTGGCACCATGTGATTGTATGTATGTTAGCATACTATCTATAGCTATACTTTATATCGCTTCTAGAATGCTTAAGTTTATAAGTTTTAGGTGGGTAAATTTTTAGGATCAAGTAAAATTGGACAAAAAATATGAGGAATCATAGATACATTTGGACCATAATTGGTATACATTAGTTATAATTTTGCTTCCACAATTCGATACGTTTTTCCTTCTCACTATGTTTAATTATTCGTTACTTTTAATTTGGATTTCATTTAGAGATGATCAATGTAACACCCCCCCTTGGGCATTACTATATAAAAACACGTGCGGAAATAAGTAAAAAGAATTTTGCTGGTTGCTTTCGGAAATTGATCTATTTTGATGTCGGAAAATCTGGGTATAAAAATTTTTCTTCTAAATACTACAAACATAACGTGCACATCATAATAGTAAAAGTAATATTACTCACCACAAAACGTCAAACTATATAAAGGTTTTAAAACACCTACACAGACTTTCTCAAAACGTACTATCCAAAGGAAATCCTAAGCTAGTCACTCTACAAAACACCAAATGGAAGAACTATTTAGTTCTCACCACTATTACCGACCTCTTCAAGGATCGAGACTAGTATCCTCGACTGAAGTTAAGACTTTCTCTGCACCATCAACTTGCAGTACCAAGGTACAGCAGCAATAACAAATAAAACCTGATATATTGTAAGGGTGAGTTCTAATATATGGACTTTAAAACGTTAACCACATGTACGACTCACAAATAACATTTAATAACATTTAACATGAATATACAAGGATAAACAATATATTTATCAGAGGGTTTCATACCCGACAGTCGTAATCGTTTTAAAAACCATGGCACTTCAATATTCATCAACTAACTTTGATACCTAATCTCCGGAGCTCCAACCAACCAATAAATGAGCTGATCAGGCTCTCATTGCAAACATTGCCAGATAAGGCAAGTTTCAAATGATTTGGCCTGTCAAGGTTCCGAGTTCCAACTATTTAAGTAAATAACTCGGTAGGATACGAGCTCCAACCATCATCGTAAGTAGTTCACAAGAACATCCGACGATAGTCGTAATTAACTCGGCCTATAAAATATTACTAATATCCGAGCTCCTGAAATAGTCGTAATTAGCCCGGCCTTTCCTAGACCCCCGCTTATTTCACTCAAAGGCGAAATATATCCCATAACATGGGTACCTACCAAGGAACCATACATAAAACCTTTAGGCATGTCTGCCAACAAAATGCAAAATGCATGTAAAACATTTGGTTCACGTCATTTTTCTTTGTGTTCATTCTCTCCTTGTCGAGGCTCAAAGGCTCACGACCAAACCAAGGTTTAAACATTTAGTTAAACAACCATTCCAATAAAAAGGACTCCAAGTCCAAACCAATCCAATAAAAAAAGGGACTCCAAGTCCAAACCAATAAAACTGACTCCAAGTCAAAAATGTACAAATCATGAAATCTAGACCCGTGCATCAGATTTAGATTCGTAGATTTTGACGCACAAAATCAATATAGATTTTTATAGGACATCTAGTCCACAACTTCACCTTTCGGACCTCGGGCCCATATCTTAGAACACTAGACACCGACATCTCGGTAGCTAGGTTCGTTTTCAACTTTAAACAACATTTTCGCTCTGTGAAACACAAATCCAAAAACAAAGTTTCCTCAACTTATCCAAGTTGTCGGAAATAACCCGTTGTATAAATCCACTTTACCGAAAATCCTTTTACGTTGGAAATTCGTTTTACAAAATCATCAAAATCACTTAAAATTCATTTTCTTTCAAAACTCAATATTTTGAACTCGAAAATATTGCTTTGAGACAAATTCTTAGTATTACTCGATATTACCCTTTTTAAGACTACTTTCACAAATATTGACGGAATTGTCCGTCGTTTGCCGTTTTAAACGCATTTAGGTCAAAATAGGACTCTTTGTAGTAAATTAATTTTTCCAACACTGTAATAAAATTATTTTCGAAACTTTTTCGCTTGAAACATCATTTTCTAATATTTATAAATTCCTTAGGTGAAAATTAGCAGTGCTAAAATATTTTCACGGTTACGTCCTCACTATGACTCGTAAAACGTTTTTATGCCGTTAAACCATTAAAATAATATTATTTTTAATTTTTCTCATTTTTAACCAACCAAAATACTTAAGTAATATTATATTACTATTTCTCATCAATTAAAACTCATTATCCCGTAAAAAGTTTTTTAACGCTTTTAACCTTATTATTAATTGAGCACTGACCACTGTCAGGCTTTACAATCCACAATCCACATCAACAACAATCATGTCAATAATATAGCATATAGCACAATTAATGACATGCAACAACATATAATATCAATTAAATGCAGATAAATAAATATTTAAAAGCAGATAATTGCAAAACAAATAATTTCAAACTACAGAAAATAACTAACACACCAACTAAATTATACAGATAACAAACAAATAGCATATAGCTATCGGAAAAATCCCTCAGGTACTCCCTTTACCTCTTGAAGACTCAAGTTCTTATCCAACGAAATCTCGGTTTCAAATCCAGTTTCCTCCACGAACTCGGGTACTCAAAACAAATGTTATCCTTCAATAAATACAACAACAAATCAACAATTTAGACAACTTAAGAACACCTAATTAACTACATGTTGGTTTCGACCTTGGTGTGATTTTAGGACTAAAAATATCTACAATTCCTAAGCTTTTGGATTAGTGATTCCTAATCACTTAAAACCCTAAATCAACACTTAGGTTACAAGAATTGAAATAAAATATTCCAATCCTCCAACAAATCCAATTCGGCCATGACCAAAAAATATGGCTTAGAGACTTTGATTTGATCTAATAACCATGGATTCAATACATAAATAAGCTATAAGATTGAATCATGTAAAACTAGATAAGAAAATTTGAACAAAATCCTTCCCCCACCAAAGTGTAAGGTTCGGCCTCCTTAGGTTCAAATGGCTAGAAATTTTTGTTTGACGTAAGCTCATAGATCTAGAATATAGGGATGATAATAGGAGCATAGAAATTGGTTTCATATTTTTAGGATTTTTCTACGATTTTCTAGAGAATTTCAAACTTCTAGATCTAAGAATGTAAAAATATGATTCATGGCATAAACATGAGAAATACATGAAGATGAAAGCTTAGATGATCAAGGAGATGAGGTTTTACCTCTTGAAGATTGAAGAAATGGAGAAAATGATCAACTTTCACTTAGTTGAAAACTGGACAGCTTAAGGGTGTGATGGGTTTGTGAGTGTATCTCACAATATACTCATCCAAAAATCACAAACTTTAGCTTGTTATAAAGTTAAGAAGAAAAGGAACAACTTTGGTGTTGAAGGTTTCATTTGGTTCGGATCATAACAGGGTTGAAAATGACCTTCTTTCTGCTGTTTCGTGTATTGCTGAGAATTCTGGGCAGTTTTGGTATTTTGAGCATATCTCCCAATCCACTTATCCGTTTTTGATGATCTTTAGCTTGTTGGAAAGACGAGAGAAAGAGGAACAGTCATATTTTCGGTGGAGATTCAGTATTCTTATGAGTTTTGTAACTTAGAGAAAATGGAGAAAGCTTGGTGAGGAAGATGAAGAGAAGTGGGGAGGGGGCAGCTGCGGTTTTGAGCCTTTATATAGGCTTAGATTTAGGCTTTGTTTGGTTCCTTAGAGTCCAAATAATGGGTTTGTGAATATTCAATAATATAATAGTTAACTATGGTTAATAATTAACTTAACTAGGGTTACTTTGTTAACCATGATTAAAAATCATGTGGCTCATAATCAAGAGAGGGTGTGGCTGATTCTTGGCCAAGTAAACAAACCTTGGTTCCTTAACCACGGTTAAAATTTAACTCGACGTCAGTTAGGTTAAGCATAGGGGCATTTTGGTCATTTCACTTGAAAATTCCCGATCAATAAAATTTAAGGCAGAATTCCTTGTCCTCTCTGCTACATCAACCTCTTCTAATATCTCAGCTCCATAATCGACTCCGTCGTTTGCCCGAGTTATCCTCCGACTTAGGTTTTACGCGTTTTCTTAACGATTACGTCCGAATAAAATAATAGTATTTCATTCGTAACGAATTTTTCCAAAATGTGGAAAATCGTCCGGGGCAAAATATAAAACCTAATGGTTTTGTTCACGAGTCGAAATTAGGGTTTCTGATCAGTAAAAGCTTACTGTCAGTGAAAATGCAGAAAACGCAGACCGGTTTCCGTCTGAATTTTCATTCCAAAACTTCCCCATGACCTTATAAAAATAAGTATGACAGGGAAATGATCTTAGTTTATCCAAAGTCATTTTCTAAATCTCGGATAAGAATATAATCATTTATATAATTATTACCGATATTAGAAAGCCGAAAAATCGGGATGTTACAATCAAATACAATAAAAAATAACAAAACAAATTTGGGAATTGGTTTGAAATTGTTTTTATTGAGGATTTTGTGATAGTTGAAAAATAATAAACAAAAGATCTCTTCCATTTTTATTAGAATTTGATTTGATTCTTTAAATATCAATCACTCACTAAAATCAAGTGCTCATTAGATAAATATTAGTAAATATTATATATTTACTTCAACCAAATCACCATTTATTATAAGAATATTAAATTATATAGTTAAAATTGGAAAAAATCACTGAACAAAAATTGATTTTTTGACAAATATTAAAAATTATAAGTAATAAATTACAACAAAAGGTAGCAATAGTACCTTCGAGAAAACACAAGACAAAATTACATTCAAAAGGTAGCACTAGTACCTTCGTGACAACAAAAGGCTTATATATAGATTTTTTTATTTATAAATTTATTTTTTTTTAAAAATTGCCTCTCTCTATTTTTTGTTTTTTCCTACATTTAATAAAATAGTATATTTTAAATTTTTCATAAAGTATTTTCATGGACTAAAATCACACGTTTTTTTTTATTTTTAAAAATTGAAATGACAAAAATTATTGAAGAGGGTGTATTTTTTTTTTTTTTTTAAAGTCATATTTGTAGTGATAAAAATGAATGTAAGCAATACATAAAATTAGGGAATTCAATTTGAAATTTTTACCAAATCCAAATTGGGTAACTTGGGTGTATTATTTCTTCACATTTTAATGTTTATGATCACTAGGGGATTGAGGGTAAGCAATAATAGTCTCAACATTTTTCCCGTAACCATACTAATTTTATTTTCCTTTTTTTTATTGTTCTTAGGTTGGGTATTTTTTTTATAGAGTTTTGTTATATTTTATTAACATATTCTTCAAATATTTAACCAAGAAAATATTATATAATAAAGGAGATCAATTCAACATATTTTGACCTTAAATGTCTTTTTTAATGTTTTGATCAAAAAGTTTATGGAAATTCTTTTATGATGTTTTGAAATTAAATATTTATTATATAATAGTTTTGACAAACAATTCATGTTAATGTTATGAAAGAATTATTTTCGTCTTTCTGTTTTTAGTTTTGTTTACCATTGAAAATGAATGGACAAAATCAATTTGGTACTTTTTGAAGGATATAATTCCTTTATCACCTTTTTTCTAAAATGTTTATGATTTGATTTGATTAATATAATTTGATAAATATGACCATATGAAACTCAATAAAATTTAGTATCTATCTATTACTTATTATTTGTTATTTTCAAATCAGTTACACTTTTTTCCGTACAAAAATTAGGTACATTTTATTTCTCACCAAAAGTTATTTATTGTAAATTTTTATTATTTAAAGACAGTCATTAATATATAATTCATTATTTTCAATCATAACCATGTGGATCAAATAGTAATAAGTAGTTTTTTTCCATTAGTATATCAATCTTTATAATGCAATCAAATATTTTTTTTTTTTCATTCTTACTTGCTTTAAAACTTTCTAAATACAACATGTGTAAATTTTCATAATTTGTTTTTGTGACATTCATAGTTGTATAAAACTTTCTAATTAAATATAATATATTTTCTAAAAATGGTTCACTTGCACGGGGAAAAGAGTAGAATTAACTCAAATAGATTTTTAAGTGAGAAGAAAAAATAATATGATAGATAAATATATATTGACTAAAGATGGTTAACTTGCATCGGAAAAGAGGAAAAATAAATCAAATAGATTTTTAAGAGATAAGAAAATAAATAATTTGATAGATAAATATATTTTTTAAAGATGGTTAACTTGCACCGGACAAATAGCGGAAATAAATCAAATAGATTTTCAAGAAAGAAGAAGAAAAATAATATGGTAGATAATTATATTTTCTAAAAATGATTAACTAACACAGGAAAAAGATGAGAAATAAATCAAATGGATTTTCAAGAGAGAAGAAAAAAGTAATATGATAGATAAATAAATTTTCTAAAAATTGAAAACTTGCACCGGACAAAGAGAAGAAATAAATTAAATAAATTTTTAAGAGAGGAAAATAAAAATAATATGATAGAAATAAATATATTTTAGAAAATGGGTTAACTTGCATATGAAAGTGAGATAAATAAATCAAATATATTTTCAAGAGACAAGAAAAATAATAATATGGTAGATAAATATATTTTCAAAAATGGTTCACTTGCACATGGAAAAGAGGATAATTAACTCAATTAGATTTTTAAGAGAGAAGAAAAATAATAATATGATAGATAAATCTATTTTCTAAAAATGATTAACTTGCACCAGACAAATATAAGAAATAAATCATGTAGATTTTCAAGAGAGAAGAAGAAAAATATTTTGGTAGATAAATATATTTTATAAAAATGGTTAACTTGCACGGGAAAAAGGGGAGAATTAAATCAAATAAATTTTTAAGAGAGAAGAAAATTTTATTATGATAGATTAATATAATTTCTAAAAATTGTTAACTTGCACCATACAAAGAGAAGAAATAAATTAAATAGATTTTCAAGATAGAAGAAAAAGATTAATATGATAGATAAATATATTTTCTAGAAATGGTTAATTTTCACGAGGAAAAGAGGAGAAATAAACCAAATAGATTTTAAGAGAGAAGAAAATATTAATATGATAGATAAATATATTTTATAAAAATGAGTGACTTGCACAGGAAATGAGGACAGCTAAATCAAATTGATTTTTTAGATAGAAGAAAAATAATAATGTGATAGATAAATTTTTTTTCCTCTAAAAATTCATCTCATTATGAATATCATTGGGATATATTTAGTATTAATGTTTCAATAAATTATATTGAGAAATGATTTATCATCTTAAAATGCAATTGTTGTTTTGAAAATATATATTTACTATTAAAAATTCAGAAAAGTACGATACTATGATAGTGGGAAAAGAAATGATTAGTGTTAATCTATAATTTTGTTTTGAAAAAAATAAATTCACGATAAAACTTTAATATCTATTTTCAAATATTATGAAATTTTATATATTCTCTATACATGTATTATTTTTTAAATTATATTTTTAATACTAAAATTGTGTAGTATAGTAGTAGACCGTATGTACTTACTATTATATTTATGAGTCATTATTTGTATTGTAGTATCAACAAAAATTATTAAGTTATAATACCTTTTATACATTGTGATTGACGGTTCAGACAAAATAATTTTTTAACAATTTTTGAAATATAATTTTTCACAAAAATTTTAAACCACAAAACGTAAAATCAAGAATTACACATTTTTCTATAAAAAAGAATTACATATTTCAAAATGGAATCATAAAAAATTATACTCTGTGCATGGCACGGGTCCATACATTAACACTCTGCTACTTCAGGACGAATCGTTCGGGCTCTGCCCGAGTTCGATTATTTAGTATGCAATAACCCTTAGCCAGACTTTACTAACCGAATGACTGACTCGGAAATTAGTCTCATAGCGGGTCCAAAGGATCTAAGTGGGGATACTTCGAGGGCCCACTCGGTCCCAAGGACTAATTAGGGTGGGTACCATATATATATATATATATATATATATATATGTATATATAATCGAAAAAAAGAAAGTCAAAGCCTTTTATGCATTTAAGAAATTTAACTTTTTTTAACTACAGTCCAAAAATTATTTGCCAAAAAATATTTCTTTTACAAAGTTTTGCTCAAATGGTCTTTTGTTTTTATAAGATTTTTTTATTAAGTTGTTTGGATAACAAATAATTTAATAAAAAATATCCAATATAAACAACTGACTTGAAGTCAAAAAATGAAAGTTTAAGTTACTATGGCCACGTTTGGGTAAACAACTTAATTAAGAGCTTATCACATAAGACCTTATCGTATGAAAGCTTATGCCATAAGAGCTTATGAAGAAAGGGGTAGGAGAGGATCCGAAGGGGGAAAACACGGAGGAGTCATAAGCACTTGTTAAAATTCCATAAGCTGGTTCCAGTAACTTATGAAAATAAGTCAAAAACTCCTTATGGAATGTCATAAGTTACTTTTATAAGCTCTGCCAAACACACTGCATAAGAGCTTATGTCATCAGATAAGTCAAAAGGAACTTAAATAAGTTCTTCCAAACGCCACCTATATCTATAATTGATAACATGACCTGAATTTAACCTTATCTGACAAATATTTTATTTAAAATCATAATAGAACAATGTTTGGACTTCGAGCAACAAATATTTGACTGGTTAATTATATAAAGAAAATTGACTGGTTAAACTGGATACGAAATAGATGATGACGACATTGGTAATATGAAAGCAAAAGATTCACTATTCTATACTAACTAATGGCGTATACCTTTTTAATTAGTACAAACCAATGATGTTTATTTGTTAATTTACTTTTTTTTTTGAATAACTTTTCTCCAATAAGATGCCGAACCAATATTGCCTTAAGATTATCTGAAATTTCGATATTGGAATTTATTTTGTTTATGAAATGAGTCCGGCCCTCAATTATTAACTTTTGTACGCTGGTGACGAAAGAGACTGTATCCACATTATGAATTTCTTTGAACCTGCTGATATTTGACTTTTCTTTTATATATTTTCTGCTCAACCTCAACAATAACCTAATAAACCGTTTCCATTACTTTTCATGATTTTGTAGGGTGTATGCATCAGTTGAGTTTGGGATTGTCGCAACCATTCAGGAAGGCATCGCGATAAAAATGAAAAGGATCCGGAGAGTCGCCACTAATCATTTTATTCATTTAAATAGATTGGTACAGTTGGTGATCTAAAATAATAATGAATTAGCACCCTACGTCGTCCGTGTAAAAAGCGGTTACAATTATTGTTCTTATCTTTCCAAAAAATAATTTTTGTTTTTTTACTTTTAAATGTCTCATTATGTCGGCATATTACCAAAATTGATAAATGACTATGATAGAGAATGAGTGACGAAGTAGCAATTTATTCTATCAAACAAATTTAAATCCTACAACTTATTAACTTTGATCGTGGTATATTAAAGTTTTCAGAATTAGAAAATAATTTGTAAAAAAAATTATTTCAAGAAAAAGCATTCTTCCTTAAGAATACTTTTTTTTTTTTAAAAAGTTTTCAAAAAATAATACATCACAATCACAAAGTTGAGTGAAAGCAAATTTCTTATATCTATTTTTTAATTTTTTTTCTTGTAAAAATATTATTATTTATAGGTATCCACAATATTATTATTGAAGAAATATTATCAAAAACTTTAAGACCCAATCAAAGCTCCTAGAGAAACCTTAAAGATGCTCCACATACTACATCAGATTCGATCTTTAATAATATACACTTAATAGCGATTTCGGGAGGTATCACTTTAAAAAAATGTGTTGAGGTTTTTTATATCACTTTCTCAGAAAAAAAACTATTAAAATATATACATTTAAAAGTGTTTCCCTAGAAAACATTATTTTTAACACATAACTTATCTTGAAGAAAGCATTCAAATATTAATAGCGGTTTACTAGGGAAGAGCTATCATAATATACATCTTAATAAGCGTTTATTATTAAAAAAAAAAAGCTAAAGGTTGTAACTATCATAATGCTTAAATGAGGAAATGATATCTTTCACTCGTATTAAAACTAGAAAAATGATATTTTGACACAAAATATCGTCACCATACGCGACATCATACGATGCTGCACTATAGAGGCACTGTAGCAGGTCTTCTTCTTTTTTTAGAATATTTATTTGTTTTTTTAAAAAAATATTTTGTTCTTTTTTTAAAATATTTAGTTTTTTCTAGAAATAAATTTTTTAGTTAAGTATGTGGAAATATCTGGTTAATCAGGTACAAATATCTAGTTAATTCAGTTCATTATCTGGTTAATGGGTATTTTGGTTAAGTATGTGCAAATATCTGTTTAATCATGTACAAATATCTGATTAATTTCAGTTCATTATCTGGTTAATGAGTTTTTTTTTAGAAATGAAATTTTTGGTTAAGTATGTGCAAATTAATGTGTTTTTTTTAGAAATAAAATTTTTGATTAAGTATGTGCAAATATCTGGTTAATCAGGTACAAATATCTGGTTACTACAAAAAAAAGTCATTTTAACGACTTGACATTTAGCGACCACACTAAATCGATTGCTATATGTGGAATTCGGTCGTTAAATATAAAAATTCGGTCGCTAAATTGGTCGCTAAACCATTTAGCGACCGATTTAGCGATCACTAAACGGTTTAGTGACTAGGCAATCTGCTACCACGTCCGGTAGTCGCTAAATCGGTCGCTAAATGGTTTAGCGACCGAATTTACACATTTAGCGACCAAATGTGGTGGTCGCTAAACACATCTTTTTTTGTATGGTTAATGGGTTTTTTGGTTAAGTATGTCAAATATCTAGTTAATCACATACAAATATCTGGTTAATTTCAGTTCATCATCTGGTTAATGAGTTTTTTTGAGAAATAAAATTTTTGGTAAGTATGTGCAAATTAATGGGTTTTTTTGAGAAATAAAATTTTTGATTAAGTATGTGCAAATATCTGATTAATCAGGTACATATATCTGGTTAATTCAGTTCATTATCTGGTTAATGGGTTTTTTGGTTATGTATGTGCAAATATCTGGTTAATTCAGTTCATTATCTGGTTAATGGGTTTTTTTAGAAATAAATTTTTTATTTTTTTTAAAAAAGTCAAAATTTGTTAAAAAAAAAAAACACTACAGTAGCGCTACAATACCATAGGTGTCGCGTATGATGTCATGCGTTCATTGGGCGTTGGTACAGTTCACGAGGGCGTACAGAGAACTCTCTGCATAGAAAACCCGATACTCAACCTTCAATGCATAGAAAAATATCCGTAATCAATTCCGCCTTAATAACCATTGAACAAAAGCATTTAAACCTAAGTCAATTTCTCATATAAATAACCCTTCTTTGTGTTCTTATCCCACACTACAAATTTTATAAACTCTCACTCTTTTGTATTTTTCTCCGTGTTCTTATCATAATTTATGAGCTACACTATAACCCAGAAAGAGGGCCGATGTTGAGACCTCAAACGTCTAAGACACATTTAATGTGTGAATTCTCTAAGTTTTGATGATTCCAAATTATTAAGTATGTCTATATTAACACCCTGTTTTTCACTGTTTTAAATAACAGAAATGTAGATGAATATGGTTATATGCTTATTTGAGTTTTAGAGTATTATTTTAAATGAACTAAGTTCATCACCTTACTCTACTTGATTTTAGAAAGCTACGATCAAAATTTAGGTTGAAAAGTCAAGCAAAACCCGGCCTACGAATTTAACTGACAGTATAATTATACTGATCAGAAGACCTAATTTTAATTCGTGAACGAAAAACTTAAGGTTTTTATTTAATTTCCAACGATATTGGGTTTTTAAAATTTTTTCATTAAAAGTGAAATAATATATTATTTTCGGGCGTTATATTCAATCGGGCGAACGACGGAGCCGATTACAGGATTTTTGGGACCCGATAAGTGGATAAATTTTTATGTTCTCTTAAGAGTGAGTCATCCAGGTGATAGGATTAATGTGGTACAAGGTCATGTTGGCAAGTTTTAATAATTGCATTTTGGTCCTTAAACTTTCTCTTAATTTCATTTTGGTCCCTAACCAAAATTTCATGATACTCTAAGTGAATTAGGTCAATTTTCATGCTTCCAAACCATAATGGGCTGCGGTTTTTGAGGCCCAATTTCATGATACTCTTAACTTTCCTATGCCTTTGTTATGTTTTAAGCATTTTTATGTTGGAAATCAAGTAAGTGGACTTGGACTTCTCAAGCCCAAATTGTGCATGGCCCAAGTCCAAGGCCCATGAGGATTTTCCTTGATCAACTTAGATGTGTCATCTTCTTCTCCAAGCTTCTCATTCATTCTCTTATCTTCATCTTTGTTCTTATTCTCTCTTAACACAAAAGCTTGAGTTTGTGAAGCAACTTGGTGATTCTTGTACTTTTCTTCAATTCCAAAGGTAATCCATGATCCTCATCATCATTTAACTATATGTTCTTCAATTCATTTCATGATTTGAAGCCTAAATCATCATGTTCTTCTCTTGTGTTCTTAACTTTGAAAATCCATAGAAAATCATAGAAAAATCCAATAAATATGAAACCAATTTCTATGTTCTTGTTATCACCGCTATAATCATAATCCAAGAGTATGTTGCAAACAAAGTTTTCCTCCCTATTTTTCTTTCCAAGGCCGAAACCCTATAAAGTGTGGGTGGAGGAACTTTTGTTCAATTTTTAGAAAGTGATCATAGATCTCAGCTTTCTAATATGTATCTATGTTGAATCCAAGTTCTTATATCAAACTAAAATCTCTTGCCTGCTTTTTGTGCCTTGGCCGAAATTAGGTGTTGGGTAAATTGGAAGTTTTTTATTCAATCTTTGTGGTTAAATCATTAATCCTATGTCTTAAGTACTTAAGGATCACTAATCCAAAGACTTAAGAATTTTAGAAATTTTTAGCCACAAAAACCTCTCTAGGTCATGACCTATCATAGAGGAATAAATGATTTTATTTGCTTGTTTTTGATTGGTTGATTTGTGATTTATTGAAGGATTAAAGACTTGTACCGTGTACATGTGTCGTCGATTTCCGGATTTGCGTTAAAGTTTTAAATCGGAAGCTAAGTTCTTCGAGAGGCAAGAGGGGATTGCCTGAGGGATTTTTCCGATGGCTACGTGCTATCAAGTTTGTTGTCTGTATTATTTATCTGTGGTGCATGATTAATTTGGTTGAAGTTGTTTTGTTTATATCTAGGTTATTTATCTACATTTAAGTGTTTATCTGCAATTATATATTATAGTGATTTGATGCATGATCTACCTGGGATATATGCTATGATATTGTTGTTGATTGTTGTTTGAGAAGCCTGACAGTGGTCAGTGCCCAATCAATTAACCAGATAAAAGCTTTAAGAAGCTTTATAAATTATATTCAATGTTTAACTGTGAAATGTTGGAATATAATATTGATGGAAAATTTTATTTGGGAAAAATAAGTAATTTTGGAAAATATCATTATTTTAATGATTTATCAGTGTAAGAATGAACTATGAGTCATAGTGAGGACGTAACCGTGAAATTATTTTTGTACTGCTAATTTTTAGGTAAGAAATTCCGTAATATTATAAAAAGTTATTTTATAAAATTAATCTTCGAAAATAACTTAATTATAATTTTAGTAAATTATTTAAATAGAAAAAGCTAAGAATTTGCTTAAATGACTTTAAAAAGGCTAAACGACGGCAATTTGGAAAAGTATCGACGACAAGTATTTCTAAAGCGGCAGTATGTATTTTAATAGGTTTGAGCCTCAAGTGACTCTCTTTTCTGAAAACTAAATATTTTAGTAACCGATGATTTTATGAAAGAATTTCCCATTTGAAATGATTTTTTCCAGAATCAAGTTTAACTTGACTGTGTTAAAAGTGAAATGGAACTTAGTGACCGAGATGTCGGGGTACTAAGGTTCTTAATGTGTTATGGACGTTGTGTCCTTTAGACTTTGAGGTCCTATAGGCATGGTGTCTACTGTGTTAAAACATTCGAGATGTTTTCTATTACCACAAGCCTATGACTGGTGCATCGGTCTAGAGGTCTCGTGATTGAGCACTCGGACTTTGAGGTCCTGTGTTATTAATGAAAGTTTTAAAGATGTTTAAAATTATGTGTGGTCATAAGCTTTTGAGCTTCGGCAAGGAAAGATGGAACACAAAGAAAAATGTCAAGAACAAAGTGTTTTGCATGCATATGGCAGACATGCCCGCGGTTTATTGTATCAGTATCTTGCGGAGTCAGGTATCTCATACTATTGTTTTCTTCATTGTGCCCTGGTTGGATAATGAAACCCCATTTACGGTTTTATCACTGTGCCTCGGTTTTGGACAGTGTGCAATGGGTTTGGCTGTGTGCCTAGCTGTGTGCCTATGGCTATGTACCTTGTGTAACAATCGAGCCTGATCAACTCATCACTTGTTGGGATATTTCATGAGATTAAGTGCGAATTTAGATGATGTATATGAAGTGTTCATGCATAGTTTTTCAACTGATGACGTTTGGCTATATCTACAGTTTTTGACTGAGCATGGGATGCTCGATGTTCCACCTCAGCCGATTTAGCCTCTACAGATAGCAAGACCAGCAGCACCTCCTGCCGAGGTAGTTTTGGATGAGGTCGAGGAGGACCCAGATGAGTATCTAGAGGACGATCTTGAGTTACACCCTCCCGCTGTTGATGATGACGATTCTCCCGACGAGGGAGCGGGAGCAGAGGTATCTTTACCAGATACTCCTGCTGTAGGTGGGGGTGATCATCATGATCTCCCTAACGGGTAGCTTGACCAGCTATAGGTGTAGTTCTTTTTAGGGTAGCGAGTTTCGTCAGTTTTTGATCTGGCGACTGAGAGCCATGAGTTTTTGTATGGTTCTAGACTATTCGTTACGTTATATGTATATGTCTTTATTTTCTTTACTTAGTTTGAGGAGAATGGCCTAACCTTATGAGGGCTCTTTGGTGATCTCCTAGTAGTGATATAGTGTGTATTAACTGATGATGCATATTTGTATACCTATACGTTTGATTATGTTCACGATGTTTTAAGAAAAAAATTTATCACCATTTCCGCGATAAGATGTTTAACTAAACATTTATTTTTCCCAAAGTAACCAGCAAATTATAATTTTATTTTCTGCTTTTTGGGTAACTATGTGATGTCCCAAGAAGGGGTGTCGCATGAACCATGTGAAATTACTAAGAGACCGTTCAAGTGTGCAGACGAATGTTTTGAGGATCATACGTCAAAGTTTGACTTGTCTAAGTTTTTTCTGAGAAGCGGTTTTTCAGACTTGTCCGAAAAACACTTGTCTACGAAAAGACATCTCAGCATGGAGCCAAGTCAACTCAGATCATAGATTTTTCTAAAAAGATGACGTGGCAAAAACTAGCACTGAAGATCCATCAAAGCACACTCGTCTGAAAAATGTTTTAGACACCCGTCTAAAAGCTGAAGTTGTGCACCCGTCCAAAAATGGACACCACTGAACCCATCTACTGATCTGTTGTCAGAATAAAGTCCAACTCAACTCTTTTAGTGCAAGATACCTTATTCGAAGACCTCAGGACAAAAGTACCAAGCATGAAGAATAAAGAAATTATTCTTTCAAGTTTTTAAGGAATAAACACGCTACCTCTATACAAGTCAGCTGCTTTTCACTCTTTAAAGTACAAAACAAAAGCACTTTCCAAAAAGTGAACTTAGTGTTGCACTGAAATGGGAAAGTTCTCTGCTGCAAGTACAAAAGCATCATTGCTGCACCCTAGATAAAACAACACTTCAGAGTGAAAGTGTACACTTGGTCACTAATGTCAAAGTCCAACGTCCCCAAGCATTTAATGATACTCAGAACGACTCTTTGACATTAATGGCGTCCCAGAACTTCAAGGTAAAGGAAATCACTTTCGAAAGTTTGTTTCTAATGTATCAATTGATTGAAGCCTTTAAATAGAGCAAACCACGAAGATGAAAATAGAGATTATGCGCATATTCAAAGAAGCATTTACTCTGCTCATTTACTCCTTCATTCTTTCATTGATTATCTCTTCAATCATTTGATATTTTTAGGCAGTCTTTCAATTCTCATATATTTTTCACTCTCTGAGTGTTACCAGAAAGACTAGCAAATCTGTATTAAATACACAAAATCTTTTACCCCTTTTAGTTGTTGAGCTTGGAGAGGCTAGGTGAGAAAAGAATACTTGTTAAAGAGTAAGCCTGGAGAGGCTAGGTGTTGAAAGAATACTTGCACTGTAATATGATCAGTTATAGTGGATATACTTGGTGCTACGAAGGACTGGACGTAGCCCTGTTTAATTTGGGGTGAAACCGTATAAAATCTCTTAAGTGATATTACTTCCCTTAATCTCTTTATTTTATATAAGAGTTTTATTTGTTTTAGCTTTAAACTTGGGGATTAAAATTGTGAATATCAAATCTCTTTAAGTTTTTATTTCTTGTGTGTGCGTTGCTTCAGAATTAGAAAAGTCACCTATCTAATTTCTATTTCTTTAGTTGCTTGCTTGTTGTGCCTGTGAAAACATTGTTAAGTCTCTAAAATGTCTGATGTGCATTTCCCTAAGTTTTGATGAAAAATAAACATTGGATAATGATTTAATTAACCTGCATATTGGTTGCTAACCTGTCTACTTAGTATGCAGATCGAAATAGTAAGACTCACCTGTCTGCCCACATAAATGACAACCTGTCAGGATAAGCAAAAAGTCAACCTGTCCGCTGACTAGGATTCAAGAGAAGTCTCAACCTATCTTCTGATAAGTTCCTACACTTGTTTGAGGTTCCTCGATGAAGAACCAAAGACCAAACAAGCTTTTGGAAGCTGTCCCCTCATACAGAAGACTCTGAAGCTCTCTCTCTCACTTAGTCTCACGCTTATCAAGAAAACTCAGAAGTCATTCTCATAAGCAACCTACGAAAGCAGAAGTGAAGTCCAGTTAAAGAATGTTTCCAACATGCTTTATTCCCTAGTACTCCTGGTTATTACACGAAAAGGGAAATGTACTCAGCAAAGTACAAAAAGCACTCTACACAACTCCGATATGGCTACTGCACGATGATAAATCCATGACCCTTAATGTTAGAGTACAACCAACGTTTCTATTGCATTAATGGCTGCCCAGAACGGCTCTATTGCACTTAATGAAGTTCTGCTCGAAGCCCACAACTAAAGGAATGTCTCTAACGGATCTTAAATGCTTGAAGGTTATAAATACAGAAGTCATTGAAGATGAAGATATACAGAACTCACAGCATTAAAAAGAGCCATTACTCTATGCATTTATTTCTTCATTCTTTCAATCTGTATTCTTCAATCATTTGAAGTTATTACGCAGTCTTTCCTAAGCTTACATTTAAACCACTCTCTGAGTGTTAGTGAAAGAACTGTCTGTCTGATTGTATTTATTACAAACAAACTTCTCAACCAAACTTGAGTGAGCCTGAAGAGGCTAGATGTGCAAAGAATACTTGTCTTGGAGCCTAAAGATGCTAGGTGTGCAAACAATACTTGGAGTCTGTAACCTGATCAGTTATAATGGATAAAACTTGGTGCTGCCAAGGACTAGACGTAGCTCTTTGTGTTGAAGAGTGAACCAGGATAAATAGCTGTGTTAATCTCTCTTCCCTTAAACTCTTTAGTTGTTTTGATTATTATATCTGTTTTCTGACTAAAGGGTTAAAGTGTGATCTTTAAATCAGTTTTCAAGTTGTATGCTTGCTTGCTTTTCTGTTGAAATCTCATCAGACAGGTCATCTGTCTGTACTGAGTTGTTCTCACTCGTCTGAACTTAGCTTCTATGTGCAAAAAGTTTTCAACTTTGTCTTAAATTCTGATAAACACAATTCAACCCCCATTTTCGTGTTTATAGTTGTCTATTTCAGTTGGTATCAGAGCTCAGCCTCTGGATTGAGCATCTAACAGTGTAGAGGTAAAGGTCCTGAAGAATAGACATGACTGCTGGAGCTAGTTCAAGTGGAAGTCACCAGACTGAAGGAGCTTCCCTAACTAGACCTCCATTCTTCAATGGAGAAAACTACAACTATTGGAAAGATAGATTTCAATGGTTCATTCTATCTACAAACTCTGATCTCTAGGATGTCATTACTGATGGTCCATTTATTCCTAAAAATGAGGACAACACTGACAAGCCAAAAGCTCAGTGGACCCCTGCAGAAAAGACAAAATGGGGGCTGAACCACAAAGCCAGATATAACATCATTTGTGCTCTCAGTCCTGAAGAATTTGAGAAAGTTTGTGCATGTGATTCTGCTAAAGAAATATGGGATACTTTAGCTGTCACACATAAAGGAACAACCAAAGTTAAAGAATCGAAAATTGCCATACTTGTCAGAAAGTATGAACTGTTTGTCACGGAGGAAGGAGAATCTGTTGCTCAGATGATAGGAAGATTCCAAACTATCATCAATGGTCTAAAATCTCTTGGCAAAATTTACACTAATGCTGAGAAGGTTGGAAAGATTCTGAGAAGTCTACCTAAGCAGTGGAGACCTTTAGTCACTGCTATCTCTCAAGCCAAGGATCTCACTACCTTGACTATGGATGAACTTCTTGGAACACTCATTGTTCATGAGCAAGAACTTGGAGATGAAGTTACAACAAAGAAGGGCAAGTCAATTGCTCTGAAGGCTGATCAAAAGTCAGCAAAAGCCTCCAAGGCTCTGAAAGCAGACGAGTCATCCAGTGATGCTGACCTATCTGAACCCGAGGATTCTGAAAGTGACGAAGAATTGTCTCTCCTAACCAGGAAGATAAAGCTTCTCTTATAGAAAAAGAAGTTCAGAAAGGATAAGTCATTCAGAAGGTTTAACAAGGACAAGAACTTCAAAGAATCGACTTCAACAGACAAGAGTTCAATTGTCTGCTATGAGTGCAAGAAGCCTGGTCACATCAAAGTTGAATGTCCTTAACTCAAGAAAGCCCCTTTTAGGAAGTTCTTCAAAAAGAAGAAGAAAGGAATGGTGGCTACTTGGGAAGACTTGGAGTCAACATCATCTAATGAAGAAACAGAGGAAGAAGCTAATCTCTGTTTGACGGCCAACACTGACTCATATTCAGATGATGAAGTACATCCTGACTATGAAGAATTACTTGATGCCTATGAGGAGTTGCTGGAGGAATCCAACTGCTTATCTAAGGCCTTCAAATCCCTCAAGAGAGAGTATGTAAAGCTCATCAGTGAGCATAAGCAGATATCTCAAGAGTGTGAGAAGCTTCGGTGTCAATCATGCCAAGCTGGGCTTGATCAATATCTGTGCACCAGCTTATGGGGGGTAATATTACAGCAGGTCAGCAGCCACAAGTTACTTTTGTTACTTGTTACTAGTGTTGTTATTGCTGCATAATATTATTTAGTTATATTTCCATTATAGCTAGTTGCAGTGTTTAGTTAGTTAATTAGTTACACATCAGTTTCCATTTAGAAGTTCAGCAACTTGTATACAAAGACATTCACTCTATGTTTGTCAATTGAGTTTCAGAAGCTCTCAATTTTCCCCATTGTTGAGATCGCCTGTGTTGCAAGCATCTCTTGCTTTATGCCATTCTTGTTTAATTTGTTTCTGCAGTATGCTTTGTTTTCTAAGTAATATCGCAGCAATTTGAGAGGACAAAATTGAAACCTAAAATAAAGATAAGGGACCAAAAGTGTAATTTAGTCTAAAAAGTTTAACATAGTTGAATTAAAACATAAAATTAAGTGATGTGTAGATGGACAAATAAACAAACCCCACCTTAAATTTAGTATCAGACTATCGGTTTGAAAAAAAATTGCTCAAAATATTAGAAAGGTTTGTTGATATCGACATCCTTTTATTTAATTCCATATATAAAAGCGATGATTTTCTCTACTAACAAGACATGAAGAATGGAAAATATAGATTTCAGTCTTCTGTTCCCACGGCACATGTTAACATGTTTCTTATTTCCATGTTCTATATCTCAAGATTTCACCCTTTGAAGTCAACTCTAGAGTTGATTACAAAACATCACCTTCCGAATTAGGTGCTTAGTGATTAACCAATAACCATTGGTCTGCAGTCGCATTCCTGCATCCTTTTCACCTCCAATAAGTTGACAACAAAATAAATTATACCCCCATCGGTCGCTCTTTTAGCACAGGAAAATGGTGAAGACTGCAGATCAAGTCAACCCACTCCAATTAGAATTAAAAGAGACAAAAAGAAAAAGAAAATATGTATCATTGTTTTTAATAATAACACAACCAATATTTTAAATAAAGGTCTGCGATCGTAATTGGGACAGTAATATATTAGTTTTTGAGGTTTTCGAAATCAAAATATAATTAAAATTATAACCGTATTTTTTCGTAATTATTCGTGACAGCTTTCTTTCAAAACACGTTGTCTGAAATGATAGAAGAGTTTATTTTTCATATTATAAAATTTACTAAACTTTACTGCAAAATATAATAAAATAATAAATATCCTCAAACTTTTTGTAGGGTTGTGCCTGCTTCAGCTAAGTTACTTGACCTAGGATAGAAACAGACAAACAGTTAAGTAGATCGAAATAATTTAGAATCAAGACAAAGCCAACCTACTGTTGAAGATAATCATGCCAGCTTGCACTTCTAGCCATATATGTTTTTTTTTTTTTTTTAATTTTATTCTATACCATATGCCATTCTTTTTTCATTAGAATAGTAAATGAATCTTTATTTTTCAGCACATGTCGGAGGAAGGTTGACTGACTGAGAATTCCACGTCAGTGATCCAGCTTCGAGACAAAATCTGGTATTTATTTGCCTGCTTGCATTAACAAAATCACAATAAAGTATGTGTTGTATATAATCAATATAGCTATCATTAACGTCATCCTCATTATAAATATCATCTTATATGGAGCAACGCTAGCTAATTAACTGTAAATATCGTTTTCAAGGGAAAGTCATTACAACGTCAGTGCAGTTTTTGGTTGTTTTCAATCTCCGGTAACAAGTATATGTATGTTTATGTGTGTATATTTAATGAGGAGGGATTATTTACTTTCAAATTTGTGTTTAATAGAAAGGTTATATCCCAAATTAGTGTAATGTATACGTCAAATCGTTGAATTAATTAAATTGGTTTTGGTGATCTCTATGTCTCGAAAGGAAGTCTTCAAACTATCGGCGGAGGATACCCTTAATTGAAATAAAAAGGATTTAGTATATACTATACATCAAGAAGTCATTACTTTTTTTTTTTTGAAACAACCAACTCAATGCATTTCATTAAGAATCAAATGAGCAATACAAAGTGGTACTTGATAAAATGTTTGAGAGCTAGCTAAAATAGAGTCGCCTTTGCTCAGCTATGGGCTATACTATTTGCTTGCCTCCTGACAAAACTAACACCATAGTTTGGAAAAGAAAAAACTAAATCATGACAGGCTCAGATGGTATCACCATACTCTGAAATATCCTATCTAGGAGCCTTAACATGCTCAACAACCACTTGACAATCTTGCTAAAAAATAACCTGCTGAAAATTTAATTCTTGAACCCAGTGGATAGCTTTGAGAAGACCCAAGGCTTCTCCCTCAAGAACCGCAAGACAAGAGGGAACCCATTTCGTCCTAGCAAGAATAAAACCACCTGCAGAGTCTCTAATACACATGCCAAAACTAGACCTCCCACTCTCCATGAAAAAACTGGCATCAACGTTGCACTTTACGTACTCAGTGGGAGGCACTTGCCAAACAATGCCATGCAGCGTAATTTGAGAGTGTTGGGAAGAAGGATCAAGAGTTCTCGCACTCAGCCAATCATCATAAAAACCACTCCCTCCCGCGATGAATAACTTGAACCGAAGTTGAAAGCTTATTGTCCCATAACTTAACGTTTCTAGCACCCCGAGAGGCTCCAAAGAGTCATGACAAAAGACACCTTCTTTGTCGGATCGAGGGAGACTAGCAACTTAAAGCAAATTAGGTCCTGTAATGATGAGCTATCAAGAAGCAGAGGGTTAATGATATTCCATAATTCCAACCTCTCCCAACAAGTAATGCTCAAGTGACAAGTAAAAAATAGATGCCACAAGTTTTCCAGCTCATGATCACAAAGCACACAAAGAGATGAGCAACATACTCCCTTGCGACAAAGCTGGACTCTGGAAGGCAAAGTATCAGTGCATGCTCGCCACAAAAAAACTTTGACTCTAGCTGGAATCTTCAACTTCCAAATTGCCATCCATTCACCCTCCCTATGAAGATGAGTGCAGTCCACTATATCATTGAGGATCATCTTGTAGGCGGACCTGATAGTGTACAAACCATTGTTACTTCCACCCCAAATAATCGAGTCCTCGTGTATTAAGTGAGAGATGTGAGTGTTCAAAATAGAAGAGGCAATAGGATGAGGAAAAAGAGTGTGTACATACTGAGAGTTCCAGGACTTATCATTAGAATTACAAGAAGTTAGTTGTTTAGTGACCGAAATTTGCGGTCGCTAAATAGTATAATTCGGTCACTAAAATAGTTAGCGACCGAATTAGCAACCGAGAGATGGCGGTTACTAAAACAATGGTCGTTAAGCATTTAGCGACCGAATTATTAGGCGGTCGCTAACTAGCCACTGAAAAAACGATGGTCGCTAAATTTATAATAACGGTCGCTATATTTTGGTACCAAATTTGTTTTTCCGGTACCTTTTGCGATCGAATAGCGACCGAATAATTTGATCGCTAAAGCTAAATTATATTTGGTCCCATTATTTAGCGACCGAATTAATTCCGGTCGCTAAGTATAAGTTTTTTTTTTTGGGGGTTAATTTGCTGTTTAAAAAAAAACCCTGTAATTAAAAATAAATAAAAATACAGAAAAGCAAATAAATAAAAAATAATAGTAAATGCCGTCAAAATTTAATAATTACAAACTGTGTCAATGTAAGTAAAAAGTACAAGTCAACTGAGTGGGGGTGGGGGACCAATGATCATCTGCATCATGTTGCTGGCCAGAGGTTGGGAGAATGGATGGGTCATCGAGAACAGTAGGTGCATGAGCATGGGTACCCGAAGCAGCAACGTCCTCAGGGGGCTACTAGATCCACCGGGTCTGAAGCCCAAGTGCTGGTACAACAAATGATTCTCCCTCTCCAGTGCAGCCACCCTCTCCGCAAGCTGATTGACGAGCCTAGTGTTGAGGTCGGCGACGACTGACGTCCGGTGTAGGGCCATGGCATGACTGAGAAGATGGTGTGGCAAAGGCCACATAGTCATCTCTCAGGGCTCCTAAACCATATACATGGCCCTTCTTGTTCCTGCCACCAACCACCTCCAAGAAAAGGGCATTGTCAGAGGCAGCAGAAGGCTCCTGCCCCTGACGAATGGAGTCATCTCGGAGGCCGGTGAACTTGCCCTGCATTATAAGGCAAAATAAGTCAGTAGTCGGAGGAATATATAATTAAGTATAATTAATTAATGTAATGATAGAATTTAACTTACAGCAATCTCGCTCGCGTTCCCAACCCACTCCCCAGTCTTGGTCTTCTTCGTCTTATTCAGCACCTTAAATGCAGTGGGATCCCTCACTAGCTCGGTCTTCTGCATATATATTCATAAATAATTGTTAAGATATTTAATCATTAAGTTTTCTTAATTGAAATATATTTTATAATTACCAGGTTATCATGATGCTTTGTGATGGGCACAGACCCACCGGTGTATAGAGGAGCACCAGTATCTGCGGCTCAGTTCTGCTTCCCGATCGCACTCCTCCTCAGGAATTCCTCATCGGTGGCCCAATACCGACGCAGGTTGTCCAGAACCTTGGGAGTCAAGAAGTCCCCCAGAGATGAACCATCGCGGATCTTTCCCGTGAAATTCTTCACAATCAGGGATCCACGATGCTCAAAAGTGGTCCGAATAGCTCCCTCATGCTCTGGTAGCCACCTGTAAGTGGACTGCATGACATACAAGACATCAGACCACAGTGTAATGGTAAAAACAATAAAAATTAAATCAACCACCAAGTAATTAATGTACCATTTAAAAAGTAATACTTACACCAAAGAGGTGCTCGAACCAGTGATCCCTGACCGTCATGGGGATCTTATTCCATGTGGGCCAAGATCCGGTGTAGTTCCCTTTAACAAGCTCGGCGATCCTCGTGTGGGGCCCATCTACCGGCCAGAAACTGTGGGCAAATAATATGTATATATTAATCACAATATAAATATTCAAATAATAAAAAGCAGCAAATAAAAATAAATGTTTAACTCACTCCAGTTTTGCATATGGGCGAATCCATATGCGCATGTTCGTGGGTGTAGTCACCCCCAAACCCGAGGCCTGCCCCCCGCAGGCTGCTGTACCGAGGATGCTGTAGGGAGAGTGGTGGAATGCACAAAAGTGGCTCCTGAACAGCCAGAGGTGCCATCGAGGTGATGAGAAGGGGTGGTGGTGGGGGTGGAGGTGGGGGCTGCTCTCCGACGTCCACGGCCACGGGACCCACGCCCACGGGAATAACGTCCCCCACGTCCAGCATCATCAGCCATCTGTCTATAATTAAAACACAAGTTAAATAACATAACAATATATCATAACCAAAATAGACTAAGTATCATAACATTAGATATCATAACAAATATGCATCATAACCAATTTACAGATTACCTAGCTGGAATCTCTATCATTGAATTCACCCTCACTCTCGTTCTCATCGGTTGAGAGATATGTTTCCTTGCCATCTGCAGCCAAGTCATATCGAGTCTCCAACTCCGTGTCAATTACCTCGTCGCCAGGCCCGGGATCAACAAGAATGCCCTGGTACTCGTCCGGGTCAATTTGCAACATTATTTGAGTCCCATCAATCTGATGAACATCTTAGTATGGAGCTTCTGTCTCAAGTTGACTTATCACATTATCGGTGATCCCACTGTGTGCCTTCACTCGAATAACACCCAACCAGTCTTGATGTCCCTCTGGAAATGGGGTAAAATATACCTGCTCCGCTTGTTGTGCAAATATAAACGGGTCGTACACCTGATATCTTCACGACTTCCTAACTTCTACAGTCCCATGCTTATTGTCAACTTTTGTGCCCCTATTGGGAGTGTTATCAAACCATTCACACTTGAATAAGACTACCTTTTTACTGGGATGACCTGAATACGTTAATTCATAAATATCACTTAAGATTCCAAAAAAATCATCCTCTAATTGATCGTTGGTCCCTCTAACACAAACGCCTCAATTTGAAGTTTTCATGCCCTGACCCCATCGACTTGTGTGAAACTTATATCCATTTATAATGTAAGTCTCAAATGTTCGAAGATCCTCCTGTTTGGTCCCCCTGCTAAAGCATACAATATTGCATTTTGAATTTGGCTTTCCATAACCTAGGATTAATGATTCTCAAGAGTATTAGTTGTGAAAACAATCATAAGGTAGTAGTTAATAGCAATATAAGTTAGATGGCTTACATAATTTTTGAACCACTTAGGAAAATGTTTGGCAACCTCTTCAAGAATTTGGGACTCTGAGATGTCGGGATCAAGCTCTTTCAGCTCATTAGCATATATTCTATCATTAGACAATACAAAATCTATTAGATAAGAAATACTAACACAATTTAAGACGTTAATAATGAGTTAATAGCAACTTACTCTAGTAATGGCTCCACCTCCTCACAATTCTGAAGTATGTACAACTCAATAGCTATCATTTCACGGGCATTCAACCATGATTTCTTTTCTGCACCACATTCCCTTCCCAGATGATTAAAAATTGATATTTGAGGACTAGAAGAAGATCCTTCACCAATAGCAACATTACACGGCAATCTAGTTCTCCTTGTCTCTATGTTGTCTGCATAGTAAAATGAGGCAAAAGTAGAAGCCTCCTCCACTAGATAAGCTTCCCAAATAGAACCTTCAATCCTAGCCTTCTTCTTTACTTTTAATTTTAACGAACGCAAAAACCTACATATCACAACCCTAAGTTAATGATTATTAACATGTACATACCAATTTTGATATCATAATTGATTGCAGGTACAAAATAAGTTTAATGCCTCTCAAATAGGTACATCCAACGATATTGAACCGGACCACCCACTCGTGCTTCGTACGGTAAGTGGATGGGAAGATGTTCCATCGAATCAAAGAAGCTCGGAGGGAATATCTGCTCCAGCTTACATAGCAAGACCGGATTGTCCCGCTCCATATCCTTCAGTTACTCAAACTTCAATGTTGTGGAAGTTAATAGTCTGAAGAACTGACTCAACTCAACAATCGGCTTCCAAATCTCCACCGGTAAAGAGGCAAATGCAATGGGAAGCAATCGTTGCAGGAATACATGACAATCATGACTTTTCATTCCATGCAGTTTTCCCTCCCTAGCATTAACACATTTGGATAGGTTAGAAGCATAACCATCTGGTAACTTAAGTTGTTTAACCCATTCACAGACAGCTACCCGCTGGGGTTTGCTCAGTGCATACTTTGCCTTCGATTTTTGTAACTTGCCACCCCCGATGTCCACCATTTCTAGATCTCGTCGCCTACAAATTTATGCTATATCTAATCGTGCCTTATACATATCCTTCATCTTGCCGTTGACATCCATCACCGTGTCAAACACATTCATAAACGCATTCCGCTCAGTGTGCATGACATCAATGTTATGGCGTATCAAATGCGTCTTCCAATACGGCAAGCTCCAAAAAATACTTTTTTTGGTCCAATTATGTTCAATACCATATCCAGGTATCTGGCCCTCTAGACTCATGAATCAACGGGAGCATACTAATCATCTGCCAAACCTGTTCTCCTGTAAACAGTTGGGGAGGTACGACGGTCTCAACACGGCCCTTCTTGAATGCATTTCTATTCCTCCTATAAGGATGATCTTGAAGAAAGAACTGGCGGTGACAATCAAAATAAGAAGTCTTCCGACTATGGTTGAGCGTGAAACCTTTTGACCTCCCCATGCAACAAGGGCAGCCAAGCCGCCCAGCAGTCATCCATCCCGACAACATCCCATATGTCGGAAAATCATTGATTGTCCACATCAAAGCTGCCTTAAGCATGAAATTTTACCTCAATGATACATCATATGTCATTACACCAGAATTCCACAAATGGTTTAACTCTTCAATGAGAGGCTGCAAGTACACATCAATCTTGCTTTTCGGATTCGATGGTCCAGGAATTATGACCGTCAGAAACATAAACTCCCTCTTCATGCACATAACCGGTGGGAGTTTATATGGGGTTAGAATAACCGGCCAACAAGAGTAAGCGTTACCGTATTGACCAAAAAGATTAAATCCATCAGTACATAAGCCCAATCTTACATTCTGAGGCTCTTGAGAGAACTCCGGGTACACCCTGTCAAAATGTTTCCATGCCTCTCCATTTGATGGATGGCACAAGATACTTGGATCCCTCCGATTGCTGTCGTGCCATCGCATGTGAGGAGTAGTGGCCATTGAAGGGTACATCCTTTGGAGTCTAGGGTAATCGGGAAACACCACATTCTCTTCAAAGGGGTTTTTATTTCAACGCCCCTTCTATCAATTCTGATCTTATACCGATCAGCATGACAAAATCTACAAGCCGTCGGGTCCGCGTATTAGCTACGATACAACATGCATCCATTCTGGAAACATTCAATTCTCTCAACCCCAAGCCCAAATTTGACACAGATTTCTTCGCTTGATATAGATTCTGAGGCATACGGTTATCGGTCGGCATTGCATCACCCATAAAGCCAACCCAGCGATCGAACTCACCCTCCGTCTCATTGTAGTCAGACTTGATGCTAAGAGCAACCAAGGAAGTCAACAATTCCGAAAAGGTCTGACATCCATCCCACAACGGAGCTTGTGCAGCCACCAATATGTCATAAAATCTCTGTGCATTCGGATTCAGATCCTCCTCTATGTAATGGTCATCAACAGGATCATTGTCTTGTTGAATTCCTATACTAATAGCGAGGCCAGCATGATCGAAAATCATCTTCTCAAAAGGTGTGAATTGTTCCCTCCTCTCACCAGGACCATAATATGCATCTTCCATCACAACCGGGGGGACTAATGGCAATTTTCCACCATGGTTGAGCCAATAATAATAATTCGCCATAAACCCCCTCTTGTAGAGATGTGCCATCACATCATCCCCGTATTGGAATTTTAGACACTTGCACTTATTACAAGGACACCTAATTTTTGGATCCTTTTGACTTAGATATTCCTCTTGCTGGCTCACATAAATAACAAACTCGTTCACTCCCTCTATGAACTCGCATGTCAGTCGTCCACGATCCTTCCTTCTATCCATCCACTTTCGATTCTCAGGTGCTTCCATCACTGCTAATTACCACAAGAATTCTCAGTCCATAGCTCCATCGTTCTCCAATTCGTATTACAAGGTATGACCCTAACCCATTCGAGAACAAACCTTTTCAACACTCTGTTAACAGTTATTCCTTAATTCTCATGCCTTATACCAGACGAAATTTCGGCAGCATTTCCCATTGGTCTTCGGTATACACAAATTGAACGCAATTATTCCACCACGATCAAATATGCACCTAGAGAACAACAAGAAATGTAACATGCCAAAATTCAATCTAGTGTAAGACACGAGAATCCAAAGAATAACCGTTAACTTTGTCAAGAAATTTTTTTCCCAAACTGTCCAACTTGGACAATTCAAGATTCAATATAATGAGTGGTACCTTGAAAAGGTACACGTGCTCATTGATATTGCATCTCAAACGAAATTCTATGGTTTTTTATATGAAATAAAATATTTAACCATTAGCACTTGAAACTCAAGTGCATAAGGTGAATGAAATTGACAAGCAATACAACACTAACAAGTATGAAATAAAATATTTAATCATTAGAACTTGAAACTCAAGTGCATAAGGTGAATGAAATTGACAAGCAATACAACACTAACAAGTGAAGGTTTTTCACTATACTAATCAAGTCATAATCACATAATTGCATCAATATATCAATAGATAAGATCCTGGTACACACTTTAACACTTTTAAACATAACTCCTCATCTATGGTCAAGAGAGCTCAAACATAGTTTTTCCTCAAACAACATATACTCAAGCAATCAAACATATCATCAACCATTAATACACAATAACAATTAAAATCAAACATCAATATAATTAATACCACAAGCAAGTAATCAATACAATAACAACCCTCCACTTAGGGTTTCTCAAGCAAGCATTAACACTAAATTAAACCATACATATCTACCCCATACCTCTTGTAGCTCTCTCAAAATCAATCAAGTTGATGATGGTTGTCCACCAAGTAATCTGCAGTATCACAACTGAATCAAGCCCACTGCACTATATGTAAGTCCACAAACACCACATAAATCACAACACCACAAACACACATTTCAGCAAAATCATGTTTGCAAAATTAAATTCACACAAAATCACATAAATGTATGTATTGATCAACCTATTTTACACTCAAGAAAAACACATTGAAATAGGGAAAAGGGGGAATGCAGTTGTAACATCCTATCTTTCGTGAATTAAAAAAAAATAGATATCTTAATTAGATGAGAACGAGGGTTAGATAAATCAAAACTATTTAAGAATCTGAACGTATATGCAAGTTTAGAACAAAATTCAAGCACCTCAAAATTTTCAGTAGGCAAGCACCCCAAGCAAGCACGTCAAAAACCCCTATTGGAAGAACCTCAATTTAATTCCTTAATTAAGGTAGTTTATCATTAACAAAATTAAAAGATAATTAGCCATAGATATAGATATTAGTTATAGCTAATTAATTATGATTAATTTACTCAAGTTTTATTGATCATTATTCATTAATCTTTATTAATTATACTCTAGTTACAACTTTTAACTTAGTTAAATTAATTGAATGATTTTGTTTTATCCTATGAATATATATATATATATATATATATATATAGATTCACGGCACTTCTAGGCAAGGGAACATGATCATTATAATTTCTTTCATGTACATTAAAAAGCCACGTGTCATGTTTATCAACCTTAAAATTTTATTATTATTTTATTTATTTCTTTTTCTTTCTTCATCATGAAGTTGGCGCCATTCTTTATTTTCTTTCATACGAAATGTGAAACAAAAGAAAGAATAAGAGTATTAGAGAGAGAGATAGCGAGAGAGAGAGGAGGAGGTGAGAGAGAGAGAGAAAATTCTGAGGGAGTTTCTGACCAATCCGTTCGTCCTATCGAGAAACCGATTATACCATTGTGATTCTCGCGATGTCTGATTCATCATCCTATCTTTCTTTTCTTGATTAGGCTAAAGTAAGTCTATGTCCATTTTATGCCGAAATGTTGTTGGCGACGGTGTTGAGGATATCTTTCAATCCGTTTATCGGTTTTCAATTCCGTCTTCAGATTTGAGCTACACGTAACGTGTACTTCTTAAATATGTATTTAGGTGAATTTTTGGAGCCCCGGAGGTAGGAGAACCTCACGTGGCAGATTTGAGAAGATTGGAGTGGGTTCATTTCGTTACTCTAAAGCTAGCCTATGACATCTCAGGTGGGAGATAGAAACCATCTAACGTCGGAAATGGCTAAGTAACATTTTATTCAATATTGACGTAGGGTGACCTAAACCCTACTAGTGAGCGAGTAATTGACAATATCAATATCACATTGGGGATCACTTAGTGGTACCAATGATGATATTGAGATTGTAGATTTATCGCAGTTAGGTTAATTTTTATGATATCTGAGGTTGTCTGATTTTACTGTTTTGAGCTGCTTGATGTGTGCTGTTTGGAGTGATATGTTAATTGTGATTAATTATGTTTAATTTATTATTTTATTATTTTATTATTATTATAATATGATTATGGTTGATAACATGTACTGGCTGATAATATGTTATATTTGTCATAATGAGACGCCCCAACGTCCCATTAGAGAAAAAACCAAAATATTAAAGCCTAATTTCGTTATTATCGTTAAGCGTGCATAATCAAAAATAGCAGAAAATTTAAAACTTAAAAGATAACTAGATAGCATGCAGATACATCAACATACATCACACATATATATATATAGATAACTATGTACATCATCTCCTAATACATAACTGTCAAGGGATTCCCATCAGTAGGATCCCGAAATATGTACAAAACGGTGGTACGTAACATAAAGAAAATACATCCAAAGATAAAAGGGAAGATGCCTCGCCGATTCTCTCCACACCCCATCCCCTCTTAAAATACAACAAAACCTCACTCACACCTATACAGATGGCACTGGCCCGAGCCATCAAATACTACCACCCTCGTCTGCATCCCGCGGTCCGGCAGGTCCGGACACTCCTCCGCTCTCACTGGACGAGCTCCTGTCTGACTGCCTCTGAAACCTCTGTCGGTAAATTCTACTATCACGGGGATGAAACTGTCTGGTAGATACTCGAGAAGACTCTGAAACCATAGCCCGGATCTCTGGAGGCGCTGGAACCTCTGGAAGGGGTGCCAGGTCCTGGGCGGGGGCAACCGGGTCCTCCTCCTGGATAGGTGCCAACTCGGGCCCTGGTGCTGGTGCAAGTCCTGGAACCAGCACCTCGAAGGGTACCATGAAGGGATCTGGGGCCATGCCTGACATCGGCGGCATCGGCGGTATGTGTCCATCTGGCTGTCCTACCTGGAAAGGAAGAGTAGTGCCAACGCGGAACGTGCCGACGAATCCTATCGGCTCTCCCTGTCCGAACCCGGAGGTAATGGACGTAGGACCCGTATACACAACGAAGCGAGTGACTGGGTCCACGAGCCACCCGTTCGGATCTAAGCACTCAACCTCAAAGGTCCCCGAGAGGGGGAACCCCGGGTCCTGAGTCATCCATGGGTGATCCCAGTGCGCCATCAACACGATCTGGATCTGTTATGCAAAACATATATGTACAAGCATACAACAAAAGAAAAGGGGATAAGAAGCCATATAACATCAAACATGGAAAGGGTTTAGCGACATTTAATTCTATAACAGCACGATAAACATCCATCTCCCAAAATATAGTTTATATATATAACACAAACATCCTTAATTCACATCTAGGGTCTTTTCCTCTACCCCCATCATGATGCAATGCAAATGTGTATGAATCTTCTCAGGTAGTCGGCCATATCCGGATATCACAAAAATCGACACGTCCCAGAGGCCCCGGCGCACACCCTCGTCCGCGGCTGGAGGGTGCCCATGCAAAGCAATGGCACTATAGCTACACAACCGGTGCACACCTCTGGACCCCGGCCAGGGTGCTCATGCAATGCATGAACTATAGCTGCAACTAAAATGAAATCATGTCTGGGACGGTCCGCCGTTAGCCTAGACCCCGGGAATTCTCCCTCCGAGGAATAGACCCCAATGACCATGTTTCAGGTCCACAAACGACCATGTTTTAGGTCCACATATCACAGACCATGTTTCAGGTCATCCCCTAGTGCCATAACCGCTCATCATTACCTCATAATAACCTCAATAAAACCTCATCATCATATAACATTAATCATCTCGGTTAGGCACTACTAACACATAAAGTATGATTTCCCCAATACATCATCAATGCTCAACATATCTCATCACTTACTCTAACTCTACTCATAATCATTACACTCATGGCATCATAACATATTTCCATCAATTCATCATATTAATCATGGCATCATGTCATCATATCAATCATGGCATCAATTCCAATATAATAATAATAACAATAATAATTTTCATAAGATATATCAACACTCAGTATCAGTCATCAATCATCATATCAACGCAACTAATTCAAGCAGTCACAACAGCCAGTCATAAAATAATAAAATAATACATTTTTATCGTAACGACGATAAACGCACAATTTCAATATCATCATTGGTACCACTAAGTAGTCCCCAATGTGACATGGACATTGTCCGTTACTCGCTCTCGAGTAGGGTTTAGGTCGCCCTACGCCGTTATCGAACTAAATGTAACTGCGCCGTTTCCGACGTTAAATGGTTTCTTTCCCCCACCTGGGAAGTCGTACGATGATCGAAACGAGAAGAAACGAGCGTTTCCTCCACGAGCTCAATTCTGCCCAGCACGGTTCTAGGGCCTCGGAGCTTCCAAAAATTCACCTAAGCATCACATTACGAAGCACACGTTACCACGAGTTCATCCTCGAAGACGGAATCGAATTCCGATAACCGAAACGAAAGATATAAAGATAAACGTAACGAAACGACTTTCGATATAAACGGGAACAATTTACCTTCGACTATTGAAGAAACGGGGAAGAGGAGAATGAAGGTATCGTTACTACGATCGCAACCACGTACTCCGTTTTGCGAAAGGACGATCGGGCAAGCCACACTCACTCAAGAACTCTTTTCTCTCACTAAACTCTCTCTCTTTCTCTCTCTATAGCCCTCTCTATTTTTCTCTGCTCTCTGCTCTCTGCTCTCTGCCTCGTTTCTTTCCTATGGCTTAAGTGACTTTGTGTCACTTAAGCCCTTTTTATTTTTCTGATTCACGCTGCCACGCTCGAGCGTGGAACTTTTCACGCTTGAGCGTGGTCACGCTTGAGCGTGGACCATTTCACGCTTGAGCGTGAAAACCACCGCAGCCATGCAACCACTCAGAGGCTGCCACGTCAGCACCCGTTGACACGTAGCAAGTCAAAGCATGGCCCTTGTCTGGTTGACTTGGGCGCTTGAGCGTGGACACACCCACGCTTGAGCGTATTGTGGACGCTCGAGCGTGATGTTTGCCATGCTTGAGCGTTGACTTTTGACCAGAAAGTCAACTCTTTACGTTCAGGGTCCGTTCGATGTCTGATTGACCCCAAATTTGAGATATAGGCTCCTTAGGACCTAATAAACAATTTCTAACCATCAAAAATGCCTAATCTCCTCTTTAACTCCAAAATTTTGTTCCACCCTCAATTATCTAAAAGACACTAGCCGGAAACCCTAGCTGTTCTCTATACCTCAAATCACCTCTCAGTTATACAATCCAAACCTTACACCTAAACATCATACATAACCACGCATAAAATAACGGATGTTACAACATGCTTAGTTGTTTTCTAGGCAGTGATATTTGATATTTTGAGTGATGCATGTTGGGGAGTGTATGATATATGATTTAGATGTGCCTAACCTAATTAATTAATATTTTATTATGATGAGATTGATGAGGTGATATTAATTGAGATATGCTATGAGATAGTGATGAGAGGTTAAGGCACTAGGATATGACTTGATATACGTTGGTAGGATCCATATAGATGCATATTGTTGATCACAGCAGTGTGTTTGGAACACACGAGGTCAGGAGTCCTCGCGGGACCGTCCCAACTTAGATTTAGGCTGTTCAGCTATAGTGTCATTGCTATGCATGAGCACTCTCGAGAGAGAACCAGGGTGTGCACCGGAGCGAGATGTGCAACTATAGTGTCATTGCTTTGCATGAGCATTCTCACCTCGGATGAGAGTGTGCACCGGTGTTTGGGGACGTTTCGCTTGGAAGACTGACTAACATCTCTCGGCGGGCAAGGGATGGGTGACAGGATTGGTGGTGGCCACGTCAGCATAAGTTGCATGAGTGCGAAGGGTAGAGGATGATAATATATCTTGAGGATGATTGTATATAATTCTTGTGTATATATCTGTGATGCATGTCTATGTGCCTTTATTGTTTACATGTTACGTACCATTTTCCATATATGATGATAGATAGTTTCTTATCCCCCTACTTCTTTTATATGTATGTTTCTTTGATGTGCTTGTTTTGAGAAGACCCTGCGGATGAGCCAGCTACAGAGGAGCTTGATGGGACTCCTTATGAGCCAGATGCTGGAGGACGAGCAGTGACCTCTAGCAGTTGAGTTTAGAGTCTATGGCCAGTGCGTCTTTTGTGACGTTTTAGTTTTCGTTGGTTATATCATTTTGTATCAGTATGTATCTTTTGGGACCCTACTGATGGAGTACCCTCTTTAGTTTATCAGCACAGTATGTTTGTATTTATATTTATATGTGTGTGATGTGATGTTTAATTTTGTTCTTACTTTTAAGTTTTTAATATTTATGATTTTCTATATATATATGTCCAATGCTAATATTAAGATTAAGTTTTAGATAAATTAGGTTTTTCTTTAATGGGACATTGGGGTGTCTCATTTGGTGGTATCAGAGCAGTTTGATTCTGTTCAGACTGTGAGGTTAGGGTGTACTGGCCATTTTTGTTGAATCCACATCGGATGACGACTATGTTTAGAAGTTGGGTCGTGAGTCCGGATGCGATAGTTAACATTTGTATGACATATAGTATTTATATATCAGTTTTATGTAGTATTATATGTCGTATAAGTATGAGATAATGATTCCTTTTACAGGATTATGGCTAGAGGTAGGGGACGAGGTAGACGAGGTGGTGGTAGAGCCACAAATAGAGTTGCCGATGGTGGCAACAGAGAGGTTTTTTTTATACCGGCGAGGAAGAAAGGTCATATGAGACTCTCCAGACTATACATGAGTTAGCTACAGCTATGACGCATCAAACACAGCAGAATGCGCAGATGCTCCAGATAATTACGGAGCAATAGGATCAACTTTATCAGAGGCAGCAAAGGAGTAGAGCTATGATTAGACTTAGTGTTCAGAGGAGAGGTAATGATTCACAGAGGAGGCAGGGACCGTATGCTAGACCAGTGCAGATAGTTCAGTCTTCTGCACCAGTATCAGTTCCTACCACATCGGTTGGTGGAGCGGGTCAACATCGAGACCTAGTTTGTTTCAGATGCGGGGGACAACATTATGTGAGAGATTACAGAGAGAGACTTATTTGTTACATCTGTGGTAAATCAAATCATCTGGCTCGTGACTATAGACAAAGAGCTATTCAGCAGTCAGTAGCTGCTGGTGGTGGAGCCGGAGCAGGTAGAGGTGGAGCTGGGAGAGGAACCCCAACAGAAGGACAATAGGTGGCTACACATCAGGCCACAGGGAGAGTGTTTACCGTGACAGGAGCTGAATCCTCTCAAGCAGTAGATCTTATACAAGGTATGTGTTTGATATGGTAGACTCTCGTCAATATTGATTGACTCAGACGCTACACATTCCTTTATCTCGCATGAGTGTGTGGATCATTTACATGTGTAACTTATGGATGGAGGAAGTTATTTCTTAGGATATGTAGGTAATATGGAGTAAGATTTGGAATAAGTGTTAGACACGAAGTTTATTGGAAGAATTAGAAAGGATGATCCTGTTAAGTTTAGGTTGAGGTGGAGTAGTTCTTGGGTATATGAGATTGGGATTTGAGGATAAAGATTATAAATAGGCATGTTGTTCTTGTTAAAAGGGTGATTTTAGAACTTCACTTGAAGCTATGACTGGATTAGCTTAGTGTACTGTTCCAATGCGGTTTGTAAGTTGAGATTTTATTGGAATCCTTGATGAATAGAGATTAAGTTTAAATGCATCTTTAGTGTTTAGCTTGTGTTAATTGATTAGTTATGATTGGGTTTAGAAAATTTGAAGATAAGACTTGTATTGAACGTTATATACATGTTGATTTTCTGATTTATGATAAACTAGAAATTTTGAAGGTTAGATTGATAGACTTTAGAGATTTTTATGATAAGATAAGGGAATCTAAGTGTTTAATATAGTGGTGGAAGTTCAAGTTTGGAATTTTGTCTCTAAAATAGTGTTTAAAGATGAGAAAGGAAGTAAACTTAAGTTTATGAGATTAATGCTTTGATGTGAAGATGGGTTTATTTTCTAATGATGGTTTAAAGAAAAGGAGGTTTAGGCATATGGTGTTTATAGGAAAAGTTGATTTGAGTATGGTATGTCCATGTTAGTATTTAAGTCCTGATGTTGAGAATAGAATTATAAGGCCATTGGAATTTATTAAGTTAAATTCGGATTTTGTTAGGATTAAAAATCGGAGGTGGTGAAAGATTTACTACTCTAAATAGTATTGGGTAGGATTTTGAGTATTTTAATTTTAAATCAAGAAGAGTCGAGATAGAGGACTTAGACTTTAGGAAGATGATATTAGAAGAGGCACATAAGAGTAAGCTGAGTTTTCACCCTAGAGTTACAAAGATGTATTAGGATTTAAAGAAGATGTTTTGGTGGCCAAGGATGAAGAAGGAAGTGGCAGAATATGTTTTATTTTGTCTGGTTTGTCAGAAGGTTATGATAGAACATCAAAAGCCTGCTGGTTTGCTACAGTCTTAGATATCCTAGAATGGAAGTGGGATAGCATAGCTATGGATTTTGTGGTTGGATTACCACGAATTCCAAAGAGGCATGACGCAATTTGGGTTATCATCGATAGGTTGACGAAGTGTGCTCACTTCTTGCCTATTGGTGAGAGTTATAGCTTAGAGAAGTTGACCCCGATCTACATCAAGGAAGTTGTTAGGTTACATAGTGTACCGTCGATCATTGTCTCTGACCGAGATCTTACATTTACATCTAGATTTTGGAGACAGTTGCACAGTGCTTTGGGGACGAAGTTGAGGATGAGTTCTGCTTATCACCTCCAGACTAATAGTTAATCAAAGAGGACGATTCAATCCTTAGAGGACCTTTTGAGGGCTTGTGTTTTAGAACACATTGGCAGTTGGGATGAGTTCTTGATGTTGATTGAGTTTACATATAATAACAGTTTCCACAGCCGTAACGGTATGGCCCGTATGAGGCTTTGTATGTCAGGAATTGTATGACTCCGTTGTATCAGTATGAGACTGGTGAAAGCCAAGTATTGGGCCCTAATGTGTTACAACAGACGATGGACCAGGTTAGAGGGATCAGGGAAAAGATGAAGGAAGCGCAGGATAGGTAAAGGAGCTACAGTAACAAAAGGAGGAGACTCTTAGAGTTCAAGGAAGGTGATCATATGTTTTTGAGAGTCACTCTGAAGACTGGAATTTGTAGAGCTATCAAATCTAGAAAGCTTACTCCTAGATTCATTGGACCTTTCCAGATACTTCGACGGATTGGTCCAATAGCCTACTATATTGCCTTGCTGTAACATCTGTGTTTTAAGGCATTATTTATATGTTGGATAACTATGTTTAAGACTTTGATTAAAGTTCTAATATGCATGTTTAGTGTTGGGAACCTTGCATGGAAAGTACGGGATTAACCAGCGTTGAATTGAATAAGAAAGTGTTCTAGAATTTCCATTATACAGTTTAGAATGCATAAGAATTCACAATAGGAAATTTATTTTTGTGGAAGAGATTAGGTGTTTTTGAAGGCTTAGTCATATTCCTTAGATATAGAAGAGTCTATGTTTCAAATTTCAAGTCAATCGGACTTCGAACGAGCTCAGAACGCGAGAAAACGTCGGAACTGGAAGTGCTGGACAGAAACCAGTGCTCAACGCAGGCTTCTGGGCGCTGAGCACTGGCCCTTGCCACGTGGCGTACCACGGTTGGCGCGCTGAGGCGGAGCAGAAGCACCAGTGCTGAGCGCTGGTGCTGGGACGCTAAGCACCCAGTAATAAAAAAAACAAAAAACAAAAAAAAACGAGTTAAATGTTAGAAATTCGTGGAAGTAGCTAGAAAGAGGCAGAAATCAGGTTTTAGAGTGAGAGGGAGAGGAGAGAAAGAAAGAGAGAGAAATTTCCAGAGGAGATTCTGATCAATCCGTTCGTCCTATTGAAAAACCGATTATACCGTTGTGATCCTCGCGACTTCTACTTCATCATCCTACCTTTCTTTTCTTGGTTAGGCTAAGGTAAGTCTATGTTTTTATGCCGAAATGCTATCCGTGATAGTATTGAAGTTATCTCTCAATCCATTTATCGGTTTTCAATTCTGTCTTCAGATTTGAGCTACACGTAATGTGTACTTCGTGAATATGTGTTCAGGTGAATTTTTGGAGCCCCGGAGGTAGGAAAACCTCACGAGACAGATTTGAGGAGTTGAGAGCGGGCTCGTTTCGTTGCTCTAAAGCTAGCCTACGACATCTCAAGTGGGGGAAAGAAGCCATCTAATGTCGGAAATGGCTAAGTAACATTTCATTCAATACTGGCGTAGGGCGACCTAAACCCTACTAGTGAGCGAGTAACTGACAATATCAATATCACATTGGGAATCACTTAGTAGTACCAATGATGATATTGAGATTGTAGATTTATCGCAATTAGGTTAATTTTTATAATATCTGAGGTTGTCTGATTGTACTGTTTTGAGCTGCTTGCTGTGTGCTGTTTGGATTGATATGTTAATTGTGATTAATTATGTTTAATTTATTAATTTATTATTATAATATTATGATTATGGTTGATAACATATACTGGCTGATAATATGTTATATTTGCCATAACATGCTTAGTTGTTTTCTAGGCAGTGATATTTGATATTTTAAGTGATGCATGTTGGGGAGTGTATGATATATGATTTAGACATGCCTAACCTAATTAACTAATATTTTATTATGATGACATTGATGAGGTGATGTTATTTGAGATATGCTATGTGATAGTGATGAAAGGTTAAGGCACTAGGGTATGACTCGATATACGTCGGTGAAACCCATATAGATGCATGTTGTTGATCACATCAGTGTGTTTGGAACACACGAGGTCAGAAGTCCTCGCGGGACCGTCCCAAATTAGATTTAGGCTGTGCAGCTATAGTGTCATTGCTATGCATGAGCACCCTGGATAGAGAACCAGGGTGTGCACCGGAGCGAGATGTGCAGCTATAGTGTCATTGCTTTGCATGAGCATTCTCACCGCGGATGAGAGTGTGCACCGGAATTTGGGGACGTGTCGCTTGGACGACTGACTAACATCCCTGAGCGGGCAAGGGATGTGTGACAGGATTGGTGGTGGCCACGTCAGCATAAGTTGCATGAGTGCGAAGGGTAGAGGATGATAATATATCTCGAGGATGATTGTATATAATTCTTATATATATATATATATATATATATATATATATATATATATATATATATATGCCTGTGATGCATGTCTATGTGCCTTTATTGTTTATATGTTACGTACCATTTTCCATATATGATGATAGATAATTTCTTATCCCCTACTTCTTTTCTATGTATGTTTCTTTAATGTGCTCGTTTTGAGAAGACCCTGCGGATGAGCCAGCTACATAGGAGCTTGATGGGACTCCTTATGAGCGAGATGCTGGAGGACGAGCAGTGACCTCTAGCCGTTGAGTTTAGAGTCTATGGCCAGTGCGTCTTTTTGTGACGTTTTAGTTTCCGTTGCTTATATCATTTTGTATTAGTATGTATCTTTTGGGAACCTACTGATGGAGTGCCCTCTTTAGTTTATCGGCACAGTATGTTTGTATATATATATATATATGTGGTGTGATGTTTAATTTTGTTCTTACTTTTAATTTTTTTTAAATTTATGATTTTCTATATATATATATATATGTCCAATGCTAATATTACAATTAAGTATTCGATAATTTAGGTTTTTCTTTAATGGGACATCAGGGTGTCTCATTCTGCTCATGCCAAGACTTATAAGATTGTACTCTTCAATGGCCACTGCATCTCACATGAGGTGGCATAGTGAGCATCAGAGGAGCAAGATGTCTTGTGTCATCCGTTGGATGGAGAAGCTTGGAAGCATTTTGATAGGGTTCATATAGCATTTTCGCAGGACCCTCGGAACGTCCGATTGGGATTATATACGGATGGATTTAATCATTTCGGGAAATCTGGAAAAGCCTACTCTTGTTGGCCGATTATCCTGACTTTGTACAATCTTCCCCTAGGGATGTGCATGAAGCGGGAGTTTGTGTTCCTAACAATCATAAGTCCGAGTCCGTCTAATCCAAAAGGGAAGATTGATGTGTACTTGTAACCGCTGATAGATGAGTTGACAATGTTGTGGAATGATGGTGTGTTGACTTATGACGTATCTTTGAGGCAGAATTTCATGATGAAAGCAACTTTGATGTGGACGATCAATGACTTCCCCGCCTATGGGATGATGTCAGGTTAGATGACCGCAGGAAAGCTTGGTTGCCCGATGTGTATGGAGCGATCGAAGGCATTGACGCTTAAAAACAGTCAAAAGATCTCATATTTTGATTGTCATCGTCAATTCCTTCCACAAGATCATCCTTATAGGAGGAACAAGAATGCATTCAAGAAGTGTTGTGCGGAGAACACACCCCCTCCCCCGCGTTTGTCCGGTCCTAATTTATGGCAGAGAGTAGAGAATTTACCGCTCGTCCATGAATCCCACAAAGAACATATTCTTGATTATGCCATCAAGCATAATTGGACAAAACAAAGTATATTTTGGAGGTTGCCGTACTGGAGAACGCACCTACTTTGTCACAACATTGATGTCATGCATACTGAGAGGAATGTGTTTATGAATGTGTTTGACATTGTAATGGACATCAAGGGGAGGACAAAGGATACAAATAAAGCCCGATTGGATTTGGCGGAAATTTGTAATCGGAAGGAGCATGAGTTGCAAGACAGTGGTCGTGGAAGACTTATCAAACCGAAGGCAAGTTATACACTAAGCAAACCACGGAAAGTAGCTGTCTATAAGTGGGTTAAAGAACTAAAGTTGCCCGATGAGTATGCTTCCAATCTGGGTAGATGTGTTGACATTAAGGAAGCAAAGTTACATGGAATGAAGAGTCATGATTGTCACGTGTTCATGCAACGATTGCTTCCAATTGCGTTCGACGCGTTACCGAAACCAATTTGGAACCCACTTGTTGAGCTTAACCACTTTTTCAGGGAGCTTACTTCGACAACACTAAATGTGAAACAATTGAAGGATATGGAGGAGAAGATACCCGTGTTGTTATGTATGTTGGAACAAATCTTCCCACCAAGTTTCTTTGATTCAATGGAACACCTTCCAGTTCATCTACCTTACGAAGAAAAAGTTGGTGGTCCAGTCCAATATCGCTGGATGTATCCATTTGAGAGGTATACAACGTCAATTATTTTAATTAATTATTTGTATGTATCCAAATGCGGGGTATCCATTTTAGCTTTCCTTAAAACTAGTAATTATTTGTATGTATCCCTCTTTAATAGGTTTTTGCACTTCCTTAAACACAAAGTCAAGAACAAGTCACGAGTAGAGGGTTCCATTTGTGAAGCATACTTAGTAGAGGAGACTTCCACTTTTGCCTCTTATTACTATCCAGATGAAGTTGACACAAGAAGGACTAGGATGCATCGAAATGTTGATTCGAGTGAAGGATGTTCAACTAGTCCTCCTATATCAATATTCAACTATTCGGGCAGATTTAGTGGCAAATCTCATGGATATTTCTTGGAGCAGCGTGACATTAATGCTGCCCATCTGTACATCCTTCAAAATTGTGATGAGGTGGCGCCATATGCGACACCCCATTCCCAAGGTATCACATTTACGTAACATATTATAAAACTCAACTTTAACAAAATTATAAATTTGCTGGTTTCCTTCAGAAAACGAATTAAGTTTACTAATTACTTATTTTTGTCAAAAAGGTGACAAAATTGTTTTTCTTTTTCTTTACGGTACAAACAACCAAAAACCAGTAACATAATATACATCACTATATATTATACATATGCATCAAAGTTGTACATAAGACCTTTTTCCTACCAGGTCATCATCATCTACTGCCACACATATATCACATCATCTGAAAACAAAACATAACTATATCACAGTGGGAGTCTGAAAAAAACACTATGCAAAAATATTGGCTCTCAGTAGCCAAACAGTTAGACTATCTAAAATCCCACTCTACCCAAACAGACTACATCCTACAGCTGGTCACCACTACAGAAACCCATTGGAGAGTCCAGTGTAGACTCCCCCACCTCCAGGAGGTGTATCTGGAGGGGATACATCATCTCCCACTCCAACATCAGGGACTACTCCATCCTCCAGTGGGACATAGTCCGGGTCAACCATTGGATCCTCCTCAGGATCCTCCTCCATCTCCTGTTGTGCATCCTCCGGGATCAAGACTATAGGCCCTGGAGGTGACTCCGGGGCTACCTGCTGTAACGGCTGTACATGCGGAGGTGGCTGATGCTCCAAGTCCCCATGGCGCACCAAATGCTGTAAGATCATCCAAATGGGAGGTAGTGAAACCTCGATCGTCTCCCTAGTATGTATGAGTTGCTGGGGTCCATCTGCTACGGTCCCTCGGAGTGTCCTCATCAGACCAGTGTAGGTAGCACTCCGAGCCCCTGGGTTGATCACCCAGGCATTCCCTTGATCAGCGTTGTCAAACATCAGGGCTCGGACCCCCGAGTAGTTCAGATCCACTCTGTCCGGATCCATCTGAGCGTAGATATATTTATAGATTCCACAAAGAAGAGGAACAACAAATCAGATATGTAAGGGTGAGTTACCAATATATGAGTTTTAATAAGACAACCCCATGCACGACACACAAACGACACATACCATATAATTACAGTATACAAAATTATCTAAACAGTAGAATAATTCAAAGGGTTTCATACCCGACAGTCATCGTCATTTTATAAAAATTCATGATACTTCAATGTTCAGGCTCTATTTTGATACCTAATCTCCGGAGATCCCACAACTTTCTGTTTCGTTTTGAGCAGATCAAGCTCGCACGTGGCCCATTATAAAAACGAAATAAAGCAATGTCCAAGAGAACACATAACACACTGGTAACACTCAGTACACCAAGGTTATTGTTCAAAAATGTAACTCATTGGTCCACACAGAACACAATAGTCACTGCGATCAATGAAGTTTATTGTCCATAACCTATTGCATCACTCAGAACCTCAATATTTATCGCATAATATTTGAAACGTAGTCCATAAAAGACTCATTGATCCACTCAGGACTCAATGATCATATCACCTGACACGTCTGTCAAAATGCATGAGAAAACTTTTATTCTCGTTTTGTTTTCTTTGTCATAATAATCTTACCTTGTCGAAGCCCAAAGCTTACGACCATGCTTAATTTTTATATTAAGACTTTTTAAACAACATAGGACACACAATCCAACTGTTTTTAAATTTAACACAGGACACACAGTCCGAGTACTCAATCGCAAAGCCCTAAACTGATGCACCAGTCTTAGGCTCGCGGATATGGAATTCACATTTTCCACATCAGATTTAGGACACACAGTCCACAAAACATTTGCAGGACACTCAGCCCAATGACACAGATCCCTGATCTACGTGTCAACAGAACACTAGAACCCCGACGTCTCGGTTCCTAGATTCGTTTATCCTTTTAAAACATTTCGTTCAGTGAAAAACAAATACAAAACCAAACCTCTGAAAACTTATCCAAGTTTAACAGAATAATTTCACTAAATAAAAATTCTCTTACAGAAATTCTTTTCTGTTAAAACGTTGATAAAACATGAAATCATAGATAAATTCTTTTCTGTCTAAATTCTTCATTTCTAAATTTTGATCTCAATAAATATCAACCTGTAAAAAGTCTTATTTAAATAAAATTAATAATTCTAACATATAAACCTTTTTTCAAAAATTTCATAAAAAAAAATCTTTTTATTGCTTAAATGACTTTTCTGTCACGCGTAATTATTTTGATGGCTATATTACGTTATTTTCGTAACTTAATTACTTTAAATAATATTTTATAATAAAATTGAATTTATTTTGGAAAAACTAGCGCCTGTAAAAAAATTCACAGTTTCGCCCTTACTGTCACTTTATTGACACATTTTCCACAAAGATATTATTAAAATATTTTATTTTTTTTACACTTTTTCTCAAAATTCCTTAAATTAATCATTTTGATTAATTATTCAAGCTTATTAAGCTTTTAGCCTCAAATTAAATTGAACACTGACCAATGTCAGGTTTCTCAGTCTATCACTCAACAGTAGATAATTTCATCACAGAGCATAACATACATCAAATTTCATGGCATGCATGACAATTATAATATAACAATTTAATCATAATCATGTAAAACAGTATATCTCAAATACTCAAGTAAGCAGATAATCAATCTAACAATTGACAGTAGATAATTTAAAACACAATAAATTACTACAGACAAATACAGACGACTCCAACAATTTGCATGTGATTATCTTAAACTCCTCAGGCTTACTCCCCTTACCTCTTGGAGAATCAAACTAACGTTTTCAAGAAATCTCCTTATTTGATCCGGTTTCCTCCGTCGACTTTAGGTTAAATCAACCCGATCGATTCCTTCATAACGAATTGCAACCAAAAATAAATCAAAATCAAACAATAACACACTCATTCATGAGGTCTAGGGTTCGGCCTCCTCTAAAAATCTAGGTTATGAAAATTAAAATTTTCTAACTTATGGATTCATGATCCCTTAAGCAACTTAAACATGATTAAGCACTTAACCTAAAATCATGAACCAAGAACTTTGAATGAAACTCATCTAGTTCCAAGAACTAGGTTTCGGCCTTGACACCAAAAAGTGGGATTAAAACTTCACTTGATTTCCAACTCTTGGATTTAACACATACACATAGTATATGATTAGATTCAAGTGTTACAAACAACTTTGAATCAAAAATCTTTACCAAAAATCCAAGCTAGGGTTTCGGCCCTATAAAGAAATTTTGAGTTGGGATTTGATTTTTGGTTTTCTAATTACATGAATTCATTAACCATAAGGATTAAAAGATGAATCATGTAGTCATTCAAGCAAGTTGTTAAACAAAATCCCTAAACACCCATTTTGGGGAGTTTCGGCCAAGGGAAAAAAATTAGGGAAGAAATTTCTTTTGATCACATGCTTCTAGATGATGAATATAGACATCAAGATGAGTTCATAGAAATTGGTTTCAAGTCAAAAGGATTTTTCTACAATTACTTATGAATTTTTGAAGAAAGCTTCATGAACTTTGAATGAAATGAAGAACATGATGATTCATGGCATAAACTCATAAAATTTGTGAAGAGAAAGTGTTGAGGGATTAAGGAGAGAAGAAATCACCTCTTGAAGCTTGAAGAAATGATGAGATTTGATCAAGTTCTTCACAAAATCTCTTTGATGTTCTTAAGGTGTTCTTAGTGTTCTTGATGAATTTTGGAGAGAATGAAGACTTGAAATGAAATGAAATTTGCCTAAGTGTGGTTAATGAGAGAGGAAGCCGTGGGTTTGGGGGCAATTTGGTCCAAAATTGCAATGGCAAAGCTTGTAATTATCATGTAAAACTAGGGGTAAAATGGTCTTTTCCTTACAAAAATATCCAAAGGCATTTATGAGTCATTATGGCCATTATGATACGGATAGGATCGTCATAAATGCTCGTCATCTCAGTCACATTAGTTATCTCAGCTCCGTTGCTGACCCTTTTAGTTCATCTGACGCAGGTTTCCTAGAGACATTTCAACGTTTTCCCCCGCACCAAAAATAATATATTTTTTTTTTGCTAAAATTTTCAAAACTTCCAATATTGAAGCAAATATGATAAAAATATTTTTCATGTCGTTCACGACTTAAAGTTAGATTTTCTGAGCAGTAAACTTTTACTATCAGTGAAAATGCAGACCGGGTTCCGTCTGAATTTTCAACCCAAAATTTTATCGTAAGCTTATAATATTAATTATAACATGGAAATGATGTTGGTTTATCCAAAATCATTTTCTAAGTCTAGGATAAAAATATAATCATTTATATATTTATTACCGATATTAGAAAGCAGTAAAAATTGGGGTGTTACACCATTTTTAGAGTAAGTGTCTACAATGTCTTTTATAATTTCAATTGTCATTAATGGTTATTAATTGTCCTGATGTTAACCTCCCATGTGTAGGATGTATATCAATTTTATAAGGGAAATCCAACCTGACATTTTGAACGCTTAGGTTGATCGAGAAATTACTTCTCACTTTGCTGTGTGGTTCAATAAATATGTAGGTTAAGCATATTCATTTGTTGCAATACTTTTTCTCTCCTTAAATATATATGGTGTATAAGTTGGATATATTATTAAAATTTGTAGGTACTAGATCCACTAAACAATGTTCAAAATCCATTGTTGACTAATTTGGCGCGGGGGCCTAAAAGATGGGTTACATCATGCAACACTTATATTGTAATTGGATATAAATTTAACACAAAACAATGGAGTGAAGGAATGCATTCGTGTAATTATGGTGTTTGTGTACGAGCCACTAATGGCAATGTAGAGGATGATTTCTATGGGGTCTAACAGACATCCTTGAACTTGAATATACCGGTTTCCCTGTGATGAAGTCAGTTCTCTTCAAGTGTGATTGGTTTAATCCTACTCTTGACGTAGGGATAAAAATCGATAAAAAGTATGGCAATGTTGAAGTTAGGCTATCTCATAGGCATAATAAGGCGTACGACCCATTCATTTTTTCACAATAGGCCGATCAGGTTTGTTACACGCCATATCCCAAAGAACATCAAGGCTGGTTGGGTGTCATTAAGATAAAGGCTCGCAATACAATTACTGATAACATAATCATTCAGCCTGAAAAAATGCTTCGTACCAAGATGATGAGTTTTCAGGGGCCCATGTACATTGGATATTACACCGGACATCATTGTTAATTCTCTGGCGGACATTTCCGGCGATGGGGAAGAAGTTGAAAGAGAGTTAATGGATCAATCTGAGTTGGAGGAATCAAGCGAAGGCACATTCCAATCAAGTGAGACTGATGAGAGTGATGGTGAATTCAATGGCAGAGATTCAACTTAGGTAATTTATATATGCATTATTTATTGTGTAATGTCTATTCATGTCTAACCTTGTTAATTAATTAGTTATTATTTATACTGTGACGTAATAGCTTTATCATTTTTTACACAGATGGCAAATTCCACTAGAGGTAGGGGATACGCGGTGGTCGTCGGGGAGGCCGTGGCAGAGGTCGTGCTGCGAGAGATCCTCCCTCGGTCGACCCACAGACTTTAGATCGAAACCACCCCGCTAATACCTCTATGGACGGGCCTCAGGGTGATGGAGTTGCACCCATTATGCAGCCCTCAAATGTCGGGGCACAGGCTGCACCGTCATCATCCCCACCCATGCCAGGACCATCATCATCATCGGCGCAGGAGAGCCGTGGTTCATTCGACCGGAGGACTCGTCTTATCCCCAGGGGGGATAATGAGTAAGCTAACTTAATTTTTTTTGTATATATAAGTATCTTTAATTTCCATATTACTTGTTTAATTATTCATAACATTTGTTAATGCTCTAATTTTCCTTCAGCTTTCTGCCCACGAAGGGCCCTTCTGATTCGATCTCGAAGATCATAAAGCAGAAGTTTGATGGTCCATGGCCTACATGGAAGGGGATCCCTGAGGGCCATAGGGATCAGCTGTTTAAAGAGTTTAAGGTAACAAATTATTATATTATTTAAAATAAATTTACATTACCTATTAATTTAATTCTAAGTTAAATATATATAACAATTGCCTAACAAGTGTATGTTGCAGAAAGAGTATACATGGAACCAAGCTTTGGAGGATCTCATCAGGTCCATATTTGAGCATAAAGGTTCATTGGGCACAAAGAATACCATGAACAAGCTGAGGAAGGGTAAGGATAAGGGAAAGTGGTTGGATCCTGAGATCAGGAGGGGGTTGGAACAGTACTGGGCTACTGAGAAGTTCCAGGAGAAGCAGGCCATAGCTCGGCGTAATCGAGCTGCTGATGGTGGTGCATGTACCGACACCAGGGGCTCTAAATCAACCGCCGCCCACTTCGACAAGCTGGTAATACTTAAAACTTTATGAACTTAGCATACTTTTTAATTAGTTTTCATTTTTAAATATTCTTATAAATTTAATATTATTATTTTTTTGTGCAGAAATCACAGAAACAGCGACCCCCCACTGCTATGGAGTTGGTGGAGAGGACAAAGAAGTTGAAGTCGGGGGCTTGGGTCAACGACAAGGCCTGTAACTATGCTGTAAGTAAAAAGATTTTTAATTATTATATACTAGTAATTTATTATTATTAATGTGTTAATATTGTTTAAACAGTAACTAATTATCTCTTCAACTATACTTTGCAGGTTGGATTTAACGAGAAGAAGGACGATGCCATATCACGTGCCTCACAGTCACAGGATGAGGCCTTGATTGGTGAGGAGCCCTGCTCAACGTCTTTCAATTTAGTTCCTTTATGTATTCGATTGATTTCATTCATTCTTGTTCATTCGTATTAGTTTCACGTTTGTATTAGTTATTGTATTTGTTCTTATACATTCATCATATTCGTTGTATTTTAGTTATACATTCATCATATTCGTTGTATATTAGTTATATTCGATTCATCATGTATGTATTTGTTTATGTAATGAAAACTATTTTTATTTTCTTTGATTATTCGTTCTCTGGCGATTTAATTTCTTTCGTTTAAGTTCTTTGATTTCTTTCACTTTAGTTCCTTTATGTATTCGATTGATTTTCTTGTTCATTCGTATTAGTTTCACATTTGTATTAGTTCATGTATTTGTTCGATACATTCATCATATTCGTTGTATTTCGTTTAAGAGCGAAATATTAGTTCATTCGTGTTGCATTTGTTGCAGTAATTCGCATCATCGTATTTCGTTTTTGGGCTGAGATGGCGACCTGACGCAATTTTGAAGATTATAAATGCTCGGTAAAGTCGTAATGAATATTATATTTGTTTCTTTTATTTGAGTTCTTTTAATTAAGCTCATTGATTTCTTTTACTTTAGTTCATTTATATCTTTTTTTTTTAGATCTGCTTGTGCATTTATTACCATCCTACAACTCTTCTGTGTCGTCACAGGTATGTAATAGTTTATTTATATTTATTATTCATGAGTTTGAAGTTGTTTATTTGTTCTGCATTTTGTTATATCTACGGTTACAACTTACAAGATTAATAACACTCTGGTCGTTTGCAGCATTTGACAGAATTCTTCTCTCAGCTCTCCGAGATCTTTTCTCTGTACTGTCTGGCAAACTAGGTGGTTTGATTTCTTTCGTTTAAGTTCTTTGATTTCTTTCGGTTTAGTTCCTTTATGTATTTGATTGATTTCATTCATTCTTGTTCATTCGTATTAGTTTCACATTTGTATTAGTTCATGTATTTGTTCTGATACATTCATCATATTTGTTTTATTTTAGTTATATTCGATTCATCATGTATGTATTTGTTCATGTAATGAAAACGATTTTTATTTTCTTTGATTATTCGTTCTCTGGCGATTTAATTTCTTTCTTTTAAGTTCTTTGATTTCTTTCACTTTAGTTCCTTTATGTATTCGATTGATTTTCTTGTTCATTCGTATTAGTTTCACATTTGTATTAGTTCATGTATTTGTTTGATACATTCATCCCATTCGTTGTATTTCGTTTAAGAACGAAATATTCGTTCATTCATGTTGCATTTGTTGCAGTAATTCGCATCATCGTATTTCATTTTTGGGCTGAGATGGCGACCTTACGCAACTTTGAAGATTATAAATGCTCGGTAAAGTCGTAATGAATATTATATTCATTTTTTTTATTTGAGTTCTTTTAATTAAGTTCTTTGATTTCTTTTTCTTTAGTTCATTTGTATATTTTTTTTAGATCTGCTTGTGCATTTATTACCGTCCTTCAACTCTTCTCACTACAGTAAATTATGTTTTTAGTGGCAATTATTTATTGGCAATAAACTAATTACCATTAATTCATTAATTAATTTAAAAAATTTGTGGTTAAACAATATTAGTCACTAAAAATAATTAATAACATTATTACAATTAGACATTTACACTCAGACCCACTTTCTGACTTCATGTGACACCTCTTCTCCATTTCACCTCACTTCCCCAAAACACCCTTTTACAAATTTCACAATTTCACATTTCTTCTTCTTCGGTTCTACTGTTCATCATCTTCTTCGTGTCGACACCTCGGGTCTTCTGTTCATCATCTTCGTCGACAGTTCGTTTCATCTTCTTGTTCAGGTTGCTCTCTCTCTCTCTCTCTCTCTCTCTCTCTCGTTTCGTCAAGTTCTCTCACTCTTTGCAATTTTTTTCAGATCTGTTGATGGATTGGTGATTTCCCTCTCTCTCTCTCTCTTTGCGATTTTTCTCAGATCCATTGAAAGATTATTGATTTCTCTCTCTTACGATTTTTTTCCAGATCCATTGAAGGATTGCTCAACCTTGAAGATTCAATTTGAGGAGCACACAAATCTTGTCAGGTTTGTTATGCTTAGTGTTGAAACTATGGTTTAGTGTAGAGAAATTTTGTGAATAATTATGTTTAGTGTTGCAGTTCATTCTGGCTAATTGAATAATTTTGTGAATATTGTCTAATGTATGTTTGTTTATGTTGTGGAATGAATTTAATTGCTTGGTTTCTAAATTTAATCCAAGGTTCTGCATCGGTATACAATGGATTGTGCATAACATCAAGGGTGAGAATTTTATAGGGTCTGTCTAGTGTCATTTATGCATACTTTGGCTTGCTTGGAGTCAATTATGCATAGTATATGGTTGTCTTTTTCTCTATTTTTCATTGTGTCAGCAGGGTCAGGTTCACAAGGATGTGTGCATGTGTGTGAGTGTCATCACTTTTTTGTAACACCCTGATTTTTCTGCTTTCTAATATCGGTATAAATATAAATAAATGTTTATATTTTTATCTGAAATTTAGAAAATGATTTTGGAAAAACCAAAGTAATATTCATATTATACTTATTTTTATAAGTATACGGTTAAATTTTCGGTTGAAAATTCAGACGGATCCCGGATTGCGTTTTCACTGACAGTAAGATTTTACTGATCAGAAAACCTAATTTTGACCCGAGAACTAATGAATAGATTTTATATCTCATTTCCAACAATTTTGGTTATTTTGAAATAATTCACTAAAAAGTGAAATATTATATTTTATCCGCACGTCATATTGAATCGGGGAAGCAACAGAGCAGATTACGGGATTTCCGGGATCCGCTAACGGATAATATCAATGAGTCACACATGATGAGTCACCATGTGAATGCATTAATGGTGCACATGGCATCATGATGACAATCTACAAGGAAATTGCACTTAGGTCCTTAATCTTTCATAATTTGCAAATTGGTCCTTAATTGATTTTGCACTTTGGTCCTTAAGTGGCAAAGTTTTCTTGCACTACAAACCCTCTCATTTCAGCCCAAGGTCGCAGCCCACACCCTATAAATACACCCTCCCACACTTCTTTTATTTCCTATTTCACTTTTGCAACATAAACACTTAGAACCTTTGATCTTTGCTTGGATTTGATCATTTCACTTGCTTTTCTTCAATCTTTAAGAGGTAACTTCTTTACTCTTGATCATCTAAGTCTTGTTCTTCATTTATTTTGCAAGTTTATGCCATGATCATCATTAAATTCCTAGATCTACAATCTTCTAAAATCTCTAAGAAATTGTAGAAAAATCCAATGATCATGAAACCAATTTATATGATCTTGTATTATGTCTATATTGTATATCCAAGAGTTTGAATCAAACAAAAATGTCCTCCTCACTCTTCCATTAAGGGCTGAAACCTACACTTGTGTGGGTGGAGGAGTTTTGTTTCTTTTTTTGTGTTAAGTTATACATGATTCATTTCTTTAGTTCATATCCATGTTGTTGTGTTCAAATGAAAATCCCTAGCCTAATTTAATGAGTGAGGCCGAAACTATATATTTAATGTAAAAGAAGTTTTGTTTCAATTTTTGTCATGTCATACTTGAAATCATCTCTTTCATACCTAGTGTTATTGAATCCAAAAGATTGGAAAATCAAATCAATGTCTATGCCAATTTTTATGTCAAGGCCGAAACCTAACTCATGTGAGTTAGATGGATTTTTTTCAAGTTCTTGACTTGTGATTTTTGATTCCAAGAGATTAGAAACCAAATCAAACTCTAGCCTATTTTAACCATGAAGGCCGAAACCCTAACTATTTGAGTTAGAGGAGTTTTTGATCCAATCTTTGTCAAGTGACAATTTATTATGTATCTCTTATACTTAAGGATCATTGATCCAAGAGTTTGTTAAACTTTGAGATCTCTAGCTAATTTAGCTAGTCATGGCCGAACTCATCATGTAGGAACATAGGTATATTTAGTTGTTTGATTGTTAATTTGTTGTTGTGATTTACTATGAAGGATAATTGTTGTTATTGTACTAAGTTGTGAGGAGGAATCGGAAACGAATCGGAAGGAAAACTTCGAGAGGAAAACTGTAACTTCAAGAGGTAAGGGGAGCTTACCTGAGGGATTTTTCCCGATAATTATATGTGTGATCCATTGTGTGACTTGTAATACTTGATTGAGGGTTGTGATGTTTGTTTATCTACGGTTAATTATTTATTTGCAGTTATGTATTACAATGTTTTGATGCATGATCTGCCTGGGTTAATTGTTATAATATTATTGATGAATCGTTGATGTTGTCTGTGGATTGGAAAGCCTGACAGTGGTCAGTGCTCAATTAGTAATGAGGTTCAAAGTGTTAAAAGGTTTTTATGGGATAATGAATTTTAATTGATGAGAAATAGTAATATAATATTACTTAGGTTTTTGGTTGGTTGAAAATGAGAAAAAGTTGAAAATATCATTATTTTAATGATTTATCGGTGTAAGAGTGAACTATGAGTTACAGTGAGGACGTAACCGTGAAATTATTTTTGTACTGTTAATTTTTAGGTGGATAAATCCAATATATTATAAAAAGTTATTTTATGAAATTAATCTTCGAAAATAACTTAATCATGATTTTAGAAAATTATTTAAGTGGAAAAGAGCAAGTTTTGACCTAAAACGTTTTTAAAATGCAAAAAGACGGTTAATTCCGAAAATATTTACGGAACGTATTCTTAAAAACAGCAGTAATCATTCACACATGGATTTAGATTTAAGATCGTTTTTTTTTAAGAACTAGAGTTTCTCGGAGAAAGATTTTCGAAAGAAAGAAAATGAGTATTTGGACGTTATTTCGGGGAAAAGAGTTCCAAAAGAAAATGAATTTCAATATGATTTGATGTTTTATAAAAGAGTTACAACATAAAGGATTTTCTGTAAACGAGTTTTACTTAACGATTTATTTGTTAGTCATGATATCTTGATGATATTCATGTGACAGAGTATTTGTTAATCATGATATCTTAATGATCTTCATGTCTTGATGTATCTGTTAGTCATGGTATCTTGATGATATTCATGTTATAGTTTATTTGTTAGTCATGATATCTTGATGATATTCATGTTATAGTTTATTTGTTAGTCATGATATCTTGGGATATTCATGTTATAGTGTGTTTAGTAGTCATGGTATCATGATGATATTCACGTTTAGTTGACCATTGTGCCTTCAGGGTCAATGTGCCATTAAGAGTTGACCATTGTGCCTTAATGGATGATGTGCCATTTGATTTGTTGACCATCGTGCCAGGATGTTTGGGCGACCATCGTGCCGGGATGTTTGGTCAATGTGCCATTTGTTTTGTTGACCATTGTGCCGGGAGTTCGGATAATGTTCCATTATGTTGTTGACCATTGTACCAAGAGTTTGGACGATGTGCCATTCAAGAGCCTGATCAGCTCATTTATTTGGTGAGTGAATCTCCGGGAGATTAGATATAAGGTTAGATGTTGAACTGTGTAGTGTCATTAATCTTTTTTATAAAGGACAATTAGTGCTCGGGGATGAAACCCATTGGTAAATTACTTGTTATTCTGAGAAGTTTATGATGTATGACTTTATATGACTACATGCTGTTTTGTGTGTCACGCATGTAGTTATCGTGCTTATATCCATATATTGGTGTCTCACCCTTACAATATATCAGGTTTTACTCATTTTTGCCGCTGTACCCTGGGTACTGGTAGTAGATGGTGCAGAGGAAGTCTTAACTTCAATTGGGGATACTAATCCCGATCTTTGCAGAGGTTGGTAATAGTGGTGAGAACTACGGAGTTCTTCCAGTCGATGGTTTTATAGAGTGACCAGCTTAGGATTTTTCCTTGTGTTGTGTAATTTTGATAAAATTGGTTTAGGGGATTCTGCAATCCTTGGTATGGTTTGTAATTTCTCAGTATTGAAATAATTTCAAGAAAACTTATATGTTGTGGTGGTCTGATTTATGAACAAACCCAGTTTATGTGCATTATTAAGTGTAATGTGACTTTTACTTCGCTGTTGGGTGTATCACTTTGCTGAAGTATATATTCAGAAAGAAAATTTTTACTCCCGAGTTTTCTGGCCTAACGTAGATTAATTTTTCGAAAGCAACCAGCAAATAACGTTTTAATTGATTTCCGCACGTGTTACAAAGTAATGCCCAAGGGGGTGTTTACATTTTTCATTTCAGGATGGTTATAGTTTAACGAATTCATGGTTATAGTGTGAGAGGGGAATGAATGAAAACTGACTACTCATTTTACAGAAAAAACTTATCTCTTTCTATTCTTGCAATTTCCCAACAAGTGAACTGATTTACATAGGTACTATAGATTTGTTTTTCTTTCATAGTCTTGTTGCGATGGTTCTTTTAAAGAAAATTTAGTATATACAGCTGTTTCAAGTTGAATTGAAACTGTTTCATAGTATTTATTTGCTGTAGCATTCCTTCTCCTGAATTACTAGTTGCAGAACTCAATTGACTTTTACTTTTGAATTAGGATATCACTTGTTACTTGTTAGTAATCTAAAGTTCCGTTTTTGTAACTGGACTAATAATGGACTGATCTAAAGTTTTCTAATTAATGGTGGCAATTCTGTATTTTAGTGAGTTGTTATTCTCAGATGGATAGGAGAGAAATTATATTCTTAGCATGATTAAGATGATTAAGAGAAATTATGTCCTGCCTTATTGTGATGCTTTTGCATGTCATTCTGTTTAAAAAAAAAAAAAGGATGATTAAGGCAACTGGTTGTAATGTTTTGTTAATTCATTGGAAGATTGAGAAGATTGAGCACTAGTGCCCAATCACCTTAGCAATAGAGTATGTACGGATGATTTTGAAGATTGATGATATTGTAACTTTGTTGTAGAGTTGATTGAACAATGACAGAAATTTGGAGTAAAATTAAATTACCAGCTTATGTCTTTTGTGCTGTAAGTTAAGTTGGTGACTTATAGTGACTATGGTTAAATTACCATTCTTCTTGTTAGCCATTTCTTTCAAGAAATACCTCACTATTTTTCAGTTTCAGAAGACTTTTGAAGAGAGATTCCTTTTAGATAAATAGATTTGGAAATCCAAAGCTCCCTCTAAAGTCAACTTTTTTCTCTGGACATTGGTATTAATAGCTTAATAAATTAATTCTAATGGAGTAGGACAGGCACTCGGTTTTGTCCTCTTAATATCCTATTTTCTTTTCTTTTTATTTGACACTGTATCTTTTTCTTTGTTCTTTGTTCGAGTGAAATTTCACTATTTGTTGCATCAAATTGAATGTTTTTATCTTCTATGATTTAGTTTAGTCATTTTAGTGATGATTGTTTCTATAAATAATATAACAATAATGATTGTGTAATCTGATTGAATTGGTTATTGACAGGCTAGGATTATGAAATTTATGCAAACTGATGAGGATGTAGGGAAGATTGCGATGGTTGTGGCTCTTCTAGTTTGTAAGTAATCTTTTACGCATATTATGTCTTTTTTCTTACATGATTATATTATGTGCTTTTGGGAATTTTTTAATATCTTTGGTTTATGACAATGTGGTTTTTTTGTATTGGCAGCTAAAGCATTAGAGCTGTTTCTGCAAGATTTATGTGATCGGACATATGATATAACTCTGAGGAGGGGTGCAAAGACAATGAATGCTTTTCATTTGTAAGTGAAATTCCTTTTAGTTTATTTTGGGCTCAAATTTGTATTTATGTCAAGGATGTAAGAGTTAGTTACAAGCCTGCAAGTTTCTTTCTTTCTTTCTTTTTTTTTGGGTGGTTAACTACAATATTTATTAGAATCAGAGAGCTCCAACTCTAATGATAATATGTTTAGTCTCTTTATGTCTTAGTATTTCTTCTATGAACCGACAATTCAAAGACCTATTAGATTAAACTCACCTCTTCCTCCTTCTATATCTCACATTCACAAATATGCTTAGACATGTGAAAAGACATATCTGCAGGAGAAAATGTTGGGATGGTTTTACTTTTGGAACATGTGCTGTTTGTTCTAGTGTTTCCCTCCTCTTCCTAGTTTCTAATAGGTTCTGTTACTTGTATCCTTGCCTCTGCAGGAAGCAGATTAGATGAAGAACTTCTCGAAATGGTTCCAAAGCCCGTTCTTGTCGTGCTTTTTCTTTATCCCATTACCACTCAGGTTCCCTTTTTTTCCCCTCTACAACAACTCTATATTTTCTCTTTTGCTTTTCTATTTTCTACTAATTTTATAAAACTTTTTAATCTTATCAGATTGAACAGGAAAGGTTGCAACAGGATAATGAAAAAAGGGTGAGTGCCCACATCTTTTTGTATAATATTTTCATCATTTTACCTACTTCCAGAAAATGAATATTCTGTTTAACAATAATGTAGTTGAATTTTGGGTGAAATATGTTTTTAGGCCCTCATTTTTGACAAAAATTCGGTTTTAGTCTCTCGTTTAGAAAATATACCTTTTTAATCCCTTTTTTTAAAATGTGTCGGAAGTGGTCCCTATACCAATATTTTTAGTCCCTCAAAAGTTTAATGGAAGCTCATTTGTGCCTCAAAGTTTAATGGAAGCTAATTTGGACAGGTAAGGTTTTTAAGCTTTTAAAAACTTTTTTCTTAGAATTTGATGCTATAAGATATGTTTATTATCTTAAGTTGGTTTGTGTATGTTGCTGGGGAAATTGTAGAGATGATAAAATTCAATGCATCTGGTCCTAATGGTTGTTGGTCACTCTATCTTAATGGCTAGACTTAAAATACCTGGACCTGATGGCTGTATAACCAACTAATTAATGACTAGGCTTAAAATAATCAACTTAATTCACTTTGTCTTCTCGTTTCACACAGGCAATAGCCAAGTGTTGGGGTGAAGTTTTGGGGTAAAGTTTTGAGAGGATACATAAGTGACCAGATTAGTCTTTTGTCTGACTTGGTAAGCCTGTAAGTATTAGCTGCCAAATGTTTACCTATTTGCTATTAAATGTTTCTATATGTATTTTATATGAACAATCTGTTTGAATTTTTTTTCTTTGATGGACCTTTAATAGTATATACCTGCATGCTGTTTTTATTTTGTAGACTCTTAAATATGAAAACTGAGGATGCAAAGAAAAATATGTTATCTATCAAGTTTTGATCTTGATTTTTTTGGCTATCAAGCTATTAGGTATCTTTTCAATTTTTTCGCTATCAGGTAACTATTAGAATACACTGTTATGTGGGTTCTTGTGTGGTGAAAAATGAGTTCCTTTGCTTTTAGATCCCTTGCTTTGACTGAATATTGCTTGGTTTGTGATTTCAGATTTGAATCTCATATTTTTGAGTAATTTATATTGTTTTGGTTCTTGCAGGCTTAAGTTTGATTGCTTCAATCCTATTGCATCGTGTTCTTTTGCTTCAAAATAATGATAGTTATTATTTTTTGTTGTGGACTTGATGGATTATATGTATTTTGTTTCGATAAAATGAATTTTAGTATGATTTATTTGGAAAATTTGTATGTCACGAAGTGTTTTATGAGCAAATATTATTGTCATTAGAACTTTTGTTAGTCAAATCATACCCGCTTTAAGTGGCAAATGATCTTAATATTTCGTGGCAAATGATCTTAATATTTCGTGGCAATAGTAATTGTTGGGAAAAACCAGTTAAAACTTTTAGCGGCAATAAAAAAAGGCTGGTAAATAAGCCTAGAAAAGTAATTTTAAAATCATATTTAGTGGCTATTAAAATTGCCGTTAAAAGCCAAGATAATTGTCGCTATAACTTTTGACTTTTAGCGGCAATTATTTGGGTCTTTACCAGCATTTCCTACAATTGCCGGGAAAGCTTTTAGCGACACTGGATACGTCGGCTAATTAATAATTGCCAGTAAAAATTTTGGCGGCCATTATTATTGCCGCTAAAAGTCATAATAATTGCCGTTAAAAATACATTTTGTTGTAGTGTCTGTGCCGTCACACGTATGTAATAGTTTATTTATATTTATTATTCATGAGTTTGAAGTTGCTTATTTGTTCTGCATTTTGTTATATCTACGGTTACAACTTACAAGATTAATAACACCCTGGTCATTTGCAGCATTTGTCAGAATTCTTCTCTCAAGAGTTGTAGGACGGTAATAAATGCACAAGCAGATCTAAAAAAAAAAGATACAAATGAACAAAAGTAAAAGAAATCAAAGAACTTAATTAAAAGAACTCAAATAAAAAAAATGAATATAATATTCATTACGACTTTACCGTACATTTATAATCTTCAAAATTGCGCCAGGTTGCCATCTCATCTGCAACAAATGCAACACGAATGAATTAATATTCCTTTCTTAAATGAAATACAACGAATATGATGAATGTAGCGAACAAATACATGAACTAATACAAATGTGAAACTAATACGAATGAACAAGAAAGTCAATTGAATACATAAAGGAACTAAAGTGAGGGAAATCAAAGAACTTAAACGAAAGAAATTAAATCACCAGAGAACGAATAATCTTTGAAAATAAAAATCGTTTTCATTACATGTACAAATACATACATGATCAATTGAATATATCTAAAATACAACGAATATTTTGAATGTATCAGAGCAAATGCATGAACTAATACAAATGTGAAACTAATACGAATGAACAAGAATGAATGAAATCAATCGAATACATAAAGGAAGTAAACTGAAAGAAGTCAAAGAACTTAGACGAAAGAAATCAAACCACCTAGTTTGCCAGACAGTACAGAGAAAAGATCTCGGAGAGCTGAGAGAAGAATTCTAACAAATGCTGCAAATGACCAGAGTGTTATTAATCTTGTAAGTTGTAACCATAGATATAACAAAATGCAGAACAAATAAACAACTTCAAACTCATGAATAATAAATATAAATAAACTATTGCAAACCTGTGATGGCACACAAGAGTTGTAGGACGATAATAAATGCACTAGCAGATCTAAAAAAAAAGATACAAATGAACAAAAGTAAAAGAAATCAAAGAACTTAATTAAAAGAACTCTGTAACACCCCGATTTTCACTGCTTTCTAATATCGGTAATAAATATATATGATTATATTTTTATCCGAGACTTAGAAAATGATTTTGGATGAACCAATATCATTTCCATGATATATTTGATATCATAAGATTACGATGAAATTTTGGGTTGAAAATTCAGACGGAGCCCGGTCTGCGTTTTTCACTGACAGTAAAAGTTTATTACTCAGAAAACCTAATTTTAATTCGTGAACAAGATGAAAAATATTTTTATCATATTTTCTACGATATTGGAAGTTTTGAAAATTTTCGCGAAAAAAATAAAATATTATATTTGTACGTCGAAATATCTCTAGGAAAACCTGAGTCAGATGAACCAGGGAGTCAGCAACGGAGCTGAGATGACTGATGTGACGAGCATTTATGGCGATCCTATCCGAATCATAATGGCCATAATGGCTCATAAATGCCTTTAGATATTTTTGTAAGGAAATGACTATTTTACCATTGGTTTCCTATGGAAATTACAAGGCTTGCCATTGAAATTTTGGGACCATTCTACCCTCCCCTACACGGTTCTAATCCTTTTCCCCTACACTTAGGCAATTTTCCAACTCACTTATATCATCTTCATGAATCAAGACTCATTTCTCTCAAAAACCCTAATCGAGAAACGGGTACATTTGTGCAGAGATATATCGGGAAACAGACCGGCAAGCCATCTATGATGACTCAAGAGGAAATGAATCATCATGGTGATAATTTACTCTAGTCAGACAAAGAAAATATCTAGGTAATTTGAACATTAACCTAACCTACGGCTAGTTAAATCTAACCGAGGTTAACTAACCATGATTTGCCACACAAAATCTCTTCTCCCTAACATGTGGTATAGGAGACAGCCACACCACCCAAACACCCTCATCATCATCCAAGGGGTGAAACTCTACCCCCTCCTCATCCTCCTCGGGATTCTCTTCAATCGGATCCTCTTCTTCAGGGTCTTTTTCCACCATAAAGTCATCATCGTTCTCCCCTCCAACCACAACCATGGGTGCTGGCCTCGGAATCATCTGAAGTGGGAGGTTGATGATAAGTGTTGCCAGTCACAACCGAAGTCCTCAGGAAAAGCCATATCGGGGGTAATGGCACCTCCACTGTCTTGATGCTATGAGTGCAAGTCATGGTTCCTGGTTCTGTTCCTTTAGTAGTAAGTAACGGTCCGGTATATACAGCGCTCCGGGCCACCGGGCATATGACCCAAGCGCCTCCCTCGTCCCTCCGCTCAAAAGCCAGCCCCAGGAACCCCGAGTGGGTCATGTTGTTCATCGGATCCATCTATCGACAGAAGAAGGATATACCACCAAGAAGAACCAAAGAAAGTAATGCAACGGTGAGTTACCAATATATGAGCATTTAATGGAAGCCACATACATCACACACAAACAAGGTCATGGCAACATGAATATTTCAGAACAGAATATCATAAATTAAGTAAAGAGTTCAAACTAAACAATCAAATGCAGTTTTATAAAACTTTCATGTCACTTCAATAATTTTCCTCTAACTCATAGTTCTCCAGAGATCCTAACTTCCCTTCGTCGAGCATGATAGGCCGCGATAATGCCTATAACACAATTGTTTCACGGTGGGTTGGCCTCTCTATTTAGGTCCAATCCGCAATTGTTCTAGGGTATCGCGTATCACCTAAATAAGATTGAATAGTTCTTGATTGAGTACATTTCGTGCTGGGTAACCGATTTCCACGGCCCGAGGGTGCAAGTGCCCGAGCCTTCCATGGGTTTTCGATCCCGAATGTCCCTAATAGACCCAAAGACTAAAGGAGCCATCTCTAGTCCGTAACTATCCAATTTGTCAGTTCATCCTTTGTGAAACTGTCGCTCGATCCACAATGGCACGTCTACCACAATGGCATATAAGCCAGACTATGCATGTAAAATCAAGGTTCTCGTTTTCGTTTTCTTTGTCGCATCATTTATTTTCTCGTCAAGGCTTAAAGCTCCTGACTACTTTTATCCGGGTATTATATGCATTCTAAATACCAAACCCAAGATTTTTAAGTCAAAAACAAAGATCTTAAAATTCTCTTACACAAATCGAACACAAGGCGAATCGGTCTGAATCTTCAATGAATCTTCAACCTTGGATTAGTGCCCCATGTTTAAGAGAAACTTTTCACTGTACTATTTAATTCTTTATGAACTTGTAAGTTGACAATGATTCCTCGAGTCCCTATGGCTGTATTAGACAATCACTGTGGTAAATTTCGTATATGTAAAACTGATTTTTCTAATCTTGATTTGAAGTTTATCATGATTTAGCAATTAGTCATGCTAGTCAGTAATTTTAATTTACTCCAATGGACTCCCTGTATATGAAAATTTGAACTCACACTTCTAAATAACCCTCAGTGTATTAGACATTGGAGTGGATTGATTGATAATATCCATTGGTATGGAGTTTTCATATTTCGTTGAAAGAATTTGTTATGACTATTTCTTGAGTTGTAACACCGATAACTTCGTGATAACAGAAGTTTCTTGATGAAACTTAGTCCAGTCACTTCTACTTTTGGTAGATGTGATCCTGTCTGATTTTTCATCCAGGATGTTTTCCTTTTAAATCATCGTTTTGTAAATTCCCTGTGCCAAGGATGAATACTCTTAAGTTAGGAACTGTTCATCTTTTGATTTCCTAATCCACTGGAAGTTATTGTGAAAGAAGGAACTTTATTAGAGTCATGATTGTAAACATGTAATGGCCCTACATTTTTACACTCACGAACCTAGTAAAGACACTTTTACATGTTGAATACTTCTTTATCTTCTATTTGGTAAAATGTCCTCTTTCTATTTTCTTGTGAAAATAGAGTTTAGAAGAATTTCTTTCTTGAAAATTCATTCTCTTAATTCTTAAGGGCTTGTCTTATCATAGTTCGATAGAACTTATCACTTGTGATTGATTATATCATGTATTCTTTTAAAAATGTCATTGACGTGTGACCTATCCCATGAGTCATGAGGATGGGTATCTGATTTATATCAGGATGTCAGAGTTAGTCGAGTACAGTGAAAAAAAGAGAGATAACTTGATGTTTGAGACATTTCTTGTCAAGATGTTGTCGTCGCCATGAATTTCGTTATGAGTTTACCGAAAACCTCTAAGATTTTGATTAGTTTCGAGTGATCGTGGACAGACTGATGAAGTCGATACCCTACTTACATGTTAAGATCATGTATACAGTCGAGGAACAAACAAGTATGTATCAGAGAACTGAACAAACTTCATGGAGTATCTTCCAGCATCGTCCCGAGTGAAGACCTGAATTTTACCAACGTTTGTCGGTAAAATCTGTTGTAAGTGTAGAGGACCCAGTTGAGGCTAAGTCCAACTGATCACCCTCAACTCGTTGGGCAAGTAAGAAACGATCTATCCTTAGAAGGTTAACTGGGAGTAAGTGTAATACCTAAATTATTTTCATCCCTATAGAAGGATAAACAAGAGGTGATAGGAATTTGTTGAGGTATAGACATGACTGATAAGATGTGAACCCTAAGCTCAACATCATTAGGTAAGTTGATTTCAATAGATCTTATCATGATTTAAGACAGAATGTTACTAAAGGAATCTAGAGTAATGCTCAGATGTTTGTAGTTAAGATTGGTTGTATGAGTTTGGAGATTTACAGGAAAGTGTCTAAAGTAGTTTTCCCTAAGCTGAATGGGAGCAGTCAAGAGGAGTTCTTAAGTAAAATTTAGTTGTTAGAAGAGTTCAAGATTTAAGATTTTGGATAATTCAAATCGAGTTGATTTCTTTTTGGTTGTAGTTGCATGAAGGAGTGTAATCATGTTCCTTAAGATTGAAATGTATGATTATGATATGATTTGGAGTGGTAGAATATGTTCAAAGGAAACTAAAACTAAGATGAGATATCTTGAATAAGAACTGATGTGTGTGTTGTGAACGGAATGTGAATAGTAATTTCACTTAAGTGGATTCGAGCGAGAGGGATAAGCTTTTGTGAAAAATTAAGTTTCTGAATAAGTTCAAAGTTGATGAGTTAGATAATTCTACCCAACGAGGTTCCTTTTTGATTGATTTCAGTTTACCTTAAGAAGTATTGCGATATTTTGATTGGAGACTTGAAATATGTGATTGGAAAAGTAGATTGCGTTCAGAAGAGCTAAGACTACAATAGTATACTTTGGGTAGGAAGTTGATGCATATTATGGTAAGGTAAGTTTTGATTTTGGAACAATGAGAGTTAGATGTGTGGAAATCTGTTTTTCTAGTGGACCATCAATTGAGAATGGAAGTGATTAAGTTTGATTTTGCTCTCCATGTGAGAAGAAGGTATATCTTAGTTGAATCTTGGTGTTAAAAGTGGGAGTTAAGGATGTAGAGGAAATTTTTCTAATGGATTAGTATTGAATGAAAAAGAGATTAAGTTTTAATTATATACTTCGTGTACGAGAGATTAAGGTAAAGTATCAATGAGGTAGAGTATGAATTGAGGATAAATGTTTTGATATTGGGGATAAATAGAACGAAGACTAAGTACGAATTTCGTTATTAAATTATGAAAGTCATCTAAGGGAAAGTGAATACGGGAAGTATAAAGTAGATCTTGAGATTAAGATGTAATTAAAAGATCCTGTCTAGTTTCGAGTCACGAAATTTCGAGGACGAAATTTTTTTTAAGTGGGGTAGTAATGTAACACCCCGATTTTTACTGTTCTTCAAATTTGAAAAAAATATATTATTTTAATTGGAGTGATTAATTATCTGGATGTTTAATTTTATTTTTTTTAGTTTTAGTAGTTTATTACTCTTTTAAAATTATTTTATTGGGTGCGTTAGCACTGCCTTATTACAGTGTATGCACGTTTGCTAGAAAATAACATTTCTTTATTGTCACTAATATTATTTGTTTAGAAAAATATTTAAATAACATGATTGAAAGGAAGTTATTTTATGTTTTACTCTATTTAATTTTAGATTTGAAAATAAACTGGTTTGACATTAATCGGAGGTTAATTTTGGATCACTGATTTTCTTGGGTGACCAGTTCAATTTTCAATCTTTACTCTAATTTGAATTTTGAAAGTATATATTTGTCACTCATTATATTTGGATCTAAGGACTTACATTATTTAATTTTTAGACTTAATCTCAACCACTTATTTTGTACCTACACATTAAGTAAAGGTACAACAAATAAAATAAAACCCCAAGCCCCTCCCTTCCCCGTACGCTACAGGAACCCCCCCCCCCCCCCCCCCCACTTCTTCATCTTTTCTTCTTCTCCCTCCCTCCAAACTCATCTCCTAAAACACCCAACATCCCTCCACAGTTACTCAGCTGCGCACCACCGCCCTGCAGCCCTTCGGAATCGCGCTCGACCGCCGCACGAGGAGGAGGTGACGCGCCTCGCGTCCCTGCACGCGTCGCGGAGCAGCAAAACGGAGCTGCCACCGTTTTGCGTCAAGCCGACGTCGCTCCACCATGGTAAGCGCCATTCATGGTGGTTTCACCACTCTTGGTATTAAATCTTCATTTCTCCTTCTCCTATGCTTTCTTTCATCTCTTTTTACCATGGTTGATGCAGAACCACCACTAGCCGCCGTCCTCCGCCGCCTGCCGCCGTGCCGGTTGGCCTTCCAGTCATGTCCTGTCTTCCTTCATCTTGGGTAAGTGTTTACTCCTATTCTCTTCTAGATTGTAAAAGCCCCAAACTGATTTTGAAAACCCTAATCCTAACTCTTGGATTTCATTATGTGATTTGAAATTAAAAACTTGTTTTTGTGCATTTGGGACTATGAATTAGAGTTACCTTTAACTAATTTCATTGTTCTTTAGTTAGAATGAGCCTTCCCCAAATTGCTCTATAAACTCTAAAGCCCCAAATTGGATTCTCTTGAAAATTTGTATTGTAATTATGAAATTAATTATGTCTTTATGCAATTGAGACTTTTAATTTATAATTTCTAAGGTTAATTTCATGATTCTATGAGCCAAATCTCATTTTCCCCAATTCCACGCAAAACATTTACTTTTCATCTTGCTAATTATGAAATCGTGTACAATTGAGACTTTAAATTAGTGTTTTTCCTAAATTTATTCCGTTGTTCTCGGATCAAATTAATTTTCCCTAATTTTGAGATGAACTATCTTTTGCCAAAATTGATTTATTTTAAAATTGGCTCCGTTTTTATTAAATTGAAGGTTTGAATAATTAGGTAGTATGTTCGATATCGAGTTATTGATTTTATGTTGTTTGGTTGTTGTCGTGTTTGGAATCCTCTCTCTGGATGATGGTTTGTGACTGTGCTAGTTTGAGGGAACCAGAATTTCATTCTTGGAAGCTAACTGTTGAAGGAGTCGAGGAAATGATTTTTTCTGGTCTTCAAAGGTAAAGGGAGTTTACCTAAGGAGTTTTTGCTAGTCATGTACCCTGTTTGTTTGATTGATAATATGTTTGATTTTAAAAATTGCGTGTTGATGTCATTTAGTATTGTTGAACATGAATTATATTGTTGTTGGATTATGTATGCATTGGACTATATGTTATATTTCTTGATTGTGATTGGCTGAGGGCATGACACTGGTCATTCCTTGTTAATAAAGATTAAGACATTTAAGTACCTTAGCTCAGAAATATCGAAAAAGTGGTGTTTTGCTTCTTTGAAAAGTGAGAAGAAAATCCTAAATGATGAAAGTGTGAAGATAGAACAAAGTTAGTAAAGAAAGAAAATGGAAAACATCAAAGCTTATGAAAACTATTTAAAAGTATTTTGGAAAGGAAAAGCCTTTTGGAAACAAGGATTTTCTCATAGGTTTTATGAAAAGTTGGTTTCAAAAATGGAAAGATTTAGAGAAAAGGCCTCTTTGATGAATAGTTTTGCAAAAGTTTTGTATTTGGTTTAAAGTTGAGAAAAAGATTTCAGTGATTTTCTTAGTTTTCAGAAAATGAATTTTAGAGAACAAAATTTTCTATGAAAGTGTATTTACAAGAACGAAAAGTATTTATGTCATCAAGTTGAAAAACTTTTGAACTTTTGTTTTTCGATTTAGTTTTCACTGAACGAAAAACCAAGTGGAAAAAAGGAAAAGAAAGGACCTAGATCACCGAGCTATAAACCCGGGCTGGATTTGGATTGCCGAGATATCGGCTGAATTCGGAGTGCCGGTAAAGCCGGCCTGGTGTTCCTATTGAGAAGAACCTAGACATCCGAGACGTCGGGCTAGTGTTCGAATTGAGGAAGAGATTTTTAAGATCATTGTTTTGGTTTCAAAAATCTTGAGTTGGTATTTAGAATGTATCTAATACCTGATTGAAAATAGTCAAGAGCTTTAAGCCTTGACGAGGAAAGAAATGATGCGAAAAATAAAAGTGAAAATGAGAACCCTTGATTTTACATGCATAGTCTGGCTTAAATGCCGTTGTGGCAGACGTGCCATTGTGTATCGAGCTACAGTTTCACAAAGGGTGAACTGACAAATTGGATAGTTATGGACCAGAGATAGATCCTTTAGTCTTTGGGTCTATTAGGGACATTCGGGCTCGAAAACCCAAAGAAGGCTCGGGCATTTGCACCCTCGGGCCGTGGAAATTGGTTACCCAGCACGTAATGTACTCAATCAGGAACTATTCAATATTACTTAGGTGAGACGCGATACCCTAGAACAATTGGCGATTTGGACCTAAATTGAGAGACTAACCCAACGCGAAACAATTGTGTTATAGGCATTATCGCGGCCTATCATACTCGACAAAGGGAAGTTAGGATCTCCGAAGAATTACGAGTTAGATGGTGAATATTGAAGTGACATGAAAGGTTTTAAAAATTGCATTTGGTTGTCGGGAATGAATCCCTATGCTATAATTATGATGTTATATTATGTATTGTTGTCTTGTGAGTCGTGTATGTGATTGCTATGATAAAACTCATGTGTCGGTATCTCACCTTTGCATTATTTCTGTTTGGTTTCTTCTGTGGTATTTTGGGTTTGAGGGTAGAGGGGTTGCAGGGAAGTTCCCAACTTCACTCGGGGATATTAGTCCCAATCCTTGAAGATGTCAGATGTTAGTTATCATGGTGAGAACCATGGGATCTTTCCCAGGAATATCTTTTAGAACGACCAGCTTAGATTTTCGAGGCATTATTAATTTATGATAGTATATGTTCATGGCTCGGAGAGCCTTTATTTTAAATGGGCTGTTTATGGCTCTGAGAGCTTTTCTTTTGGATGGAAATCTAAGATTTTCTTTTAGTCATGTATAGCTTGTTGATGTAAATATTTTCAGAATATTACTATCTTGATGTATTTTATATGACTGGAATTTCTGGGTTGAAAATATAAATATCTCAGCAGGTATTTTTATTCTGGGATGTTGAAGTTACAGAGGAGACTCTGTCGAAATTTTTGTAAAAATTCTAGATCTTTATTCAAGTATAATGTGATTTTACTTTTGTGACGTGTGTCTCACTTTTCCGAAAATATTCAGAAGGAAAATTTTTACACCCGATTTTTCTGACTTAAATTGAATTAATTTTTTCGAAAGTAAAACCAGCAAAATTCTTTTTATTTAAGTTCCGCGGCGAGTTAAGAGTTAGAGATGTAATGCCCAAGGGGGGTGTTACATTAGTGGTATCAGAGCTGGTCGAGTCTTTCGGGAACCTTGGGGAATAGGACTATTATTTTTTTGTTGTGTGATCTCTGGTTGGTCACTGTTTGAATTGTTTCCTTGACGAAACAATGTGTGTTGGCTTGTGAATATGTTTTTATCTCGATGGGTTACACGAGTTTTGACTTGTAGGGACCCATGGCTAGTGTATTGTGTTTTGGTCCATGTGTGACACATTCGGTTATCCTTTTTGGATTGTGTCAGACATTTGAATAGTATGCCTATTAAGGTAGATTTTCTTGGAATGTTCGTTGAGAATGTTCCAGGATTATCGTTTGCGAAATGATTTTCCGGGAGTGTCCCTAGAAATGTTTAGTTTTGCCGATTGCAAAGGATATTGAGTTTCAATCGATCTAGTTCCTAGATTCGGGTTGATCTCTATCACTTGGTGTAGGATGTCGCCTACAAAGTTAATCGAGTTAGACAACTCGATTCAACTGGAAGATCTATGGTCTGAACAGTTTGTTAGACCGAGTATTTTCCGTAGGAAGTACCAATGTTGTCTGAAAGTTCGAGACTCCGCGTGGATTTCGAACAACTCAACGAAAGGATGATCAAGAATGAGTACTCTCGGCCGAGCATAGTTGATCAGATAGATCAATTGTGAGAAGCTATCGCCTTCTCAAAAATTGATTTGAGGATGGGTTGTCACTTGATTAAAATAAGGACCTATTAAAGATTTTTGCGTCATTGACTCAGCTTATGAGAAAAGATCAACTCTTCACATGTCTGAGAGACTGACTAAGTTGTCTGTGATCGTGCCCGATTCAGAGTGACCATACAAAGCGTGTCTGAAAAGACATGTGTGCTTGTTGGAACACAAGGCGAATCGGTCTGAATCTTCAATGAATCTTCAACCTTGGATTAGTGCCCCATGTTTAAGAGAAACTTTTCACTGTACTATTTAATTCTTTATGAACTTGTAAGTTGACAATGATTCCTCGAGTCCCTATGGTTGTATTAGACAATCGCTATGGTAAATTTCGTATATGTAAAACTGATTTTCTAATCTTGATTTAAAGTTTATCATGATTTAGCAATTAGTCATGCTAGTCAGTAATTTTAATTTACTCCAATGGACTCCCTGTATATGAGAATTTGAACTCACACTTCTAAATAACCCTCAGTGTATTAGACATTGGAGTGGATTGATTGATAATATCCATTGGTATGGATTTTTCATATTTTGTTGAAAGAATTTGTTATGACTATTTCTTGAGTTGTAACACCGATAACTTCGTGATAACAGAAGTTTCTTGATGAAACTTAGTCTAGTCACTTCTACTTTTGGTAGATGTGATCCAGTCTGATTTTTTCATCCAGGCTGTTTTCCTTTTAAATCGTCGTTTTGTACATTCCCTATGCTAAGGATGAACACTCTTAAGTTAGGAACTGTTCATCTTTTGATTTCCTAATCCACTGGAAGTAGAATTCTAACAAATGCTGCAAATGACCAGAGTCTTACTAATCTTGCAAGTTGTAACCGTATATATAACAAAATGCAGAACAAATAAACAACTTCAAACTCATGAATAATAAATATAAATAAACTATTACATACATGTGACGGCACATAAGAGTTGTAGGACGGTAATAAATACAAAAGCAGATCTAAAAAAATATATATAAATCAACTAAAGTACAAGAAATCAAAGAACTCCATTAAAAAAACTCAAATAAAAAAACCGAATATAATATTCATTACGACTTTACCGAGCATTTATAATCTTCAAAATTGCGCTAGGTCACCATCTCAGCCTAAAAACGAAACACGAACTAGGTGGTTTGATTTTTTTTGTTTAGGTTCTTTGATTTCTTTCAATTTAGTTTTTTTATGTATTCGATTGATTTCATTCATTCTTGTTCATTCGTATTAGTTTCACATTTGTATTAGTTCGTGTATTTGTTCTGATACATTCATCATATTCATTGTATTTTAGTTATATTCGATTCATCATGTATGTATTTATTCATGTAATAAAAACGATTTTTATTTTCCTTGATTATTCGTTCTCTGGCGATTTAATTTCTTTCGTTTAAGTTCTTTGATTTCTTTCACTTTAGTTCCGTTATGTATTCGATTGATTTTCTTGTTCAGTCGTATTAGTTTCACATTTGTATTAGTTCATGTATTTGTTCGATACATTCATCATATTCGTTATATTTCGTTAAAGAACGGAATGTTAGTTCATCCGTGTTGCATTTGTTGCAGCAATTCACATCATTGTGTTTCGTTTTTAGCCTGCGATGGCGACCTGGCTTAATTTTGAAGATTATAAATGCTCGGTAAAGTCTTAATGAATATTATATTCGTTTTTTTATTTTAGTTCTTTTAATTGAGTTCTTTGATTTCTTTTACTTTTGTTCATTTGTATCTTTTTTTTTTAGATCTGTCTGTGCATTTATTACCGTCCTACAACTCTTTTGTGCCGTCACAGGTATGTAATAGTTTATTTATATTTATTATTCATGATTTTGAAGTTGTTTATTTGTTCTACATTTTGTTATATCTCTGGTTACAACTTACAAGATTAATAACACTCTGGTAATTTGCTGCATTTGTCAGAATTCTTCTCTCAGCTCTCCGAGATCTTTTCTCTCTACTGTCTGGCAAACTAGGTGGTTTGATTTCTTTCATTTAAGTTCTTTGATTTCTTTCAGTTTAGTTCCTTTATGCATTCGATTGATTTCATTCATTCTTGTTCATTCATATTAGTTTCACATTTGTATTAGTTCATGTATTTGTTCTGATACATTCATCATATTCGTTGTATTTTAGTTATATTCGATTCATCATGTATGTATTTGTTCATCTAATGAAAACGATTTTTATTTTCTTTGATTATTCGTTCTCTGGCGATTTAATTTCTTTCGTTTAAGTTCTTTGATTTCTTTCACTTTAGTTCCTTTATGTATTCGATTGATTTTCTTGTTCATGTTCATTCGTATTAGTTTCACATTTGTATTAGTTCATTTATTTGTTTGATACATTCATCATATTCGTTGTATTTCATTTAAGAACGAAATATTAGTTCATTCGTGTTGCATTTGTCGTAGCAATTCGCATCATCGTATTTCGTTTTTGGGCTGAGATGGCGACCTGGTGCAATTTTGAAGATTATAAATGCTCGGTAAAGTCGTAATGAATATTATATTCATTTTTTTTCCCCTTCATTAGCACGCATAAAAAGAAAACTATCATCTGCAAAGAGGAGGTGAGTGATAATAGGAGCCCATCTACAAATTTTGATACCATGGATATGACCACCTCTAGCAGCAAATTTAATCAAAGAAGAAAGACCTTCAGTGCACAAAATATAAAGATAGGAGGACAAAGGATCACCTTGACGAAGGCCACGACTAGGAATAACCATACCAGCATTTTCATTATTCATCAAAGCTGAATAGTGAACAGAAGAAACACACCTCATCATCCAACAGATCCATTGCTCCTGAAAACCCATTTTCCTCATAATAGCTTGCAGGTAACCCCAACTAACACGATCATATGCTTTACTCACATCAAGCTTAAGAGCAACCTCTCCAATAGCACCCTTCTTCTTGCACTTGATATAATGAAGAATTTCCGTAGCAATGAAGGCATTATCAACAATCGCATGCCCTGGAATAAAAGCTGACTGCTCTTCCGAGACACATTTACCAATAGCCCTTTGCAACCTATTTGCCAAATTTTTTGACAAAATTTTGTAAATGACGTTACAAAGCGAAATTGGTCTAAGGTCCCGCATGGAACTAGGATGATCACACTTTGGGATGAGAGTTATGTTTGTGTCATTTATGTTCTGAGGCAAAACTCCATCTAGCAACTTTTTCCTACAAGCTGAGATCACATCTGAACCACAAATGTTCCAGAAAATTTGATAAAACGTAGCATTGAGACCATCCGGGCCCGGGGATTTGTCAGAGTGCATCTCAATGGCTGCCTCTTTAAACTCCAAGTCGGTGAAAGGGGCAAGGAGGCAAGCGTTATCTTCTGCGGACAATTTCTCAGGGACAAGCTCAATAACATAGTCCACATCATCACCCTGACTAGCAAATAAATTTGAAAAATACTCAGTAGCTAAACCGCATAAACCAACCTAGGACTGAACATGGACGCCATGATCATCATGAAGAGACACAATCGTATTAACTTTCTTCCTTGAAGAGGCCAAGTGGAAAAACTTGGAGTTCGAATCCCCACCTTTAAGCTAATGCATCTTAGCTCTTTGACGCCAATACACTTCCTCCTGGACAAGCAACTTTGAAAGCCTTTTCCTCAAAGCCAGAAAATGATTGACCCCTGCTCAGTCAGTCCTGCACCTAACCTCAGCCTTCTTCCTCATGAAGTCATTACTATATTAATACACAAACAAACTTGAATTTCAAGTAGTGAGTAGCATTATATTTTGGGAAAAAGTGGATATACACCCCCTAAATTTTAGTTCATTCCTTCAACTATTCATTTTTTTTAATTAGTCCTCAAACTTTAACTATTAGTGAAAATGATTATTTTGTTAACTCAAAGTTAGATCACTAATGAGGATTGAATCCAACTTTTCATTTCACTTTAATCTGAACCGTTGATTGCATTTTATTTATTTTTAATTTTATTTTTAAAAAAAAGTTGAAAAAAAAATAACATAGAGAGTCAATTGATGCTTCTCTCGTTGGCTTCTTCTATTCCTTCTTTCCTTCTAATTCTCTTCATCATTTCTTCTAGTTCTCTTCTTCCTTTTATCTTCCCGTTCTCCTCCTCATTTCTGGGAATGTTAAAAATGTGTTTAGTAGGCTTTAAACGTTCCTGGAAATGTAATTTTGAAATCTTGATTGCCTAAGGGCATATTTCCTGAAAATGTTAACATTATTTTCAAAAGTAACCTTGATATAGATTAATTGAAAACAAAAAATGACAAATGACAAATATTATAAAAATGTTAAATATTAAAATAATTTAAAAAAAGGTTTAAGGAACTTTAGAATTTATAATGTTAATTATATCTTTTATAATTGATGATTATATTAATTATAAAAAATTATATTAATAATATTTTATATTTTATAATTATAATTATAATTTATTATATAATATATATTAATTAATAATATTATTTTTTATAATTTATGATTATTATTATTTTTTATTAATTACAAATATTAATTAAATTTTATAATTTATGATTATTATTTTTGTTGTATATTAGTTACTAATATTAATTATACTTTTAAAATTTATAATTATTATTATTTATTTTATATAAACAGTAAAATAATTTTTTAATTATAATATATTTATTGTTATTTTAGAAAACTTTTTATTCTAAAATAATAATATTTTAATTTATTCAGGAAAAAATTATTTAATATTTAAATATAATAAATAATAATATTAATATTAATATTAATATTAATATTATCCATAAGAAACTAGAGTATAATAATCTTTTTAAATAATAAAAACTTTCGCAAGTCCATGGGAAATTAGAATTTCCAACCCCTCCCATGGAATATTTTTGGGGGAAACACAGTTAAAAAAACATTCTTGGGAATCATAATTTCTTGGGAATGTTATTTAAAAAAAAAAAAAAATCAAACTTGGGAATTTAGGATTCCCAAGTTAGGATTCATTAGAAACTAAAAAGAAATCTTTCTACCAAATGTCCCATTAGGGTAATAATTTTTATATTTGAATTCCACATGAGGTCGAGAATTTTTTTAATTTCGATGATGTCATTTTCTAAAATTTATATTATCAAAGTAAAATATTAATTTTTAAAATATGTTGGTGCTTTATTTCTCTTTTTCTTAATAATGATAAATATAGAAAATTCTTCAAATTTTCAATGATATTTTTTCACCCACACTAAATCCAGAGGACGACGAGCAAAGAAGGAAGATGAAAACAAAAAGGGATGATGAAGTGAACCAAAGGTAAGGAAGGAACAGAAGAAGCGTCAAACTGACTCTATTTTTTTTATTTTTTAAAAATAAATAAATAAATAAAACGCAATCAACAATTTAAATTAAATCAAAATGTAGCATTGGATTCGATCATTATTAGTGATCCAACTATGGGTAACAAATGGAACAATTTCACTTATAGTTTTGACATGAGAAGAATTAATAGTTGAGAGTGTTTTTTTGTAAATGGACTAAGGTTTAGGGACAATATATGCACTTTTCCCATTTGTTTTTGCTTATTAGTGATCTACATGGAGTGAGCTACCTCTACCATTGGAAGTAGGAACTAGGATTACAAAGACCTATGATAATTTTTTTGCAGTTTCTGGGCCCAACTATTGCAATTGAACAATGTGGCCCATCATGACCAACCTCTTTTGCCTTGTTTTGATTAGATTCCAAGTCTATCCAGATATGGCAAAACAGACCTACCACATAACTCTGTCATTGACCTGTCAAAAACGGGGCCAGGCGGGTTGACCCATTTTGATAAAATGGGTTGAACCTCCCAACCCACCCAATTTAGTGGTGAGTTGGCAGGTTAAACCTGCCAAAAAAAAAATATCAATTTTAAAAAAAAAATAAAAAATACCAACATATAAAATATCATCTAAAATATCATAAAATACAAATAATTATTTTTCGGTAATGAACTAACTAATATATAAATATATTAGTGAACGAGATAGACTACATACAGACATATATAGTTCTAATGAGTGAGTAATTGTAAATCAAAAATATATAAATAAATATAAACATATATATATATATATATATACAAATAATTGTTGAACGGGATGAACTGATGGTGTTATGAGTTGACAAACTAAAAAATATTTACAACATAAAAATAATTATTAAAAAAAGGTTGGCCTGCCAACCCGCCCCACCCTGCCACCAACCCTTTTTTTATATATTAGGCGGGACGGATCAACACGAGTTAGTGGGTTGGAAACCTCAACTCAACCCACCAATTTTTTATGGATTTAAACGGGTTAACCCATCAGGTGTAACTAATTTTGCCATCTCTAAATCCATCTTAACCAACCTTGAAACCAAGTCAAAAGGAGAATGGGGAATCAATCAATACACTTATACCCTTATAATTGCTAAAGCCCTACATTTACTGTAGGGTAACAGTAAAGATTGACGTGTCACCTTCATCCTTCGATTTTTTTTTTTTTCATCTTTTTTTTTTTTTTGCTGTTTATGGATTTGGGCAACGTGAGTTGGAAGCTTGGTGTCTGGTGAAGTTCATCTACGCTATATATGAAATCAAAGCCGAAACTACAACAAACTGTCTCTAGTGTAAAACTCGTGAAACAAAAAAACAATAATAATAAAGAAAGAAAAGCTGCAGTAGCTGGATTCAGAATGTACAAATATAATTTAAACAACCGTTCAACCCAATGAAAGCGAATTTCTAATTCTACTCAACCTCCATGGCAGAATTTTGTTCGTCTAAGATACTCTTTAGTTCCTTTACTCTTTGCCTTGATAATGCGACACAGTCCTGAAAACACAACAATCATGATTAACTTTTGTCTATATAATTTCATCCAACCCATATGTAACATCACTTTCACGCTCTTCAGTATACAATGATAAAATTTCCACTAACTAAAGTATCCACCTACTTTGTCATTATTTCAGTCTTCTAAGTTGAAAGAAACTCATAAACACCTAAAATGACTTCAGATTAAGGGAACATTTAGCCAAAGATTGGATCAAGCAACCCTGGTATCAATCAAATATTGGAAGGTGATTTATTTTAGAGAAAAAAAAAAGGTTGAGCCTCAAACACACAGACAAAAGCAAGCCTAAACATGGTCTGGCTTTGGAAATTAGTTCTGCCACTTGAAAGTTTCAGATGTCTATCTCTTGTGCTCATTTCAAATTCAAGGACCGACAAAAAATTCAGTCTTTATCGTATGTTCAGGAAATTGGCCACTCTTGTATTTGCATGTGGATCCAAAATGAGAGTCACTTAATGCTACAATAGTTATATGGTTCAGTTTATTAGGGATAATACTATTGGCTTGAGGTTGATACCATGCCATCCAAATAAATAGGCTGTTCATTAGTCCCATTGCAACATGTGAAGTGCAAACTAACCAGGATCGCGGACGTACAGGCGAGAACTGGCCCACCAGGCTTGTAAAGAGATATGAGTTGACCAGATGAATCCAAAACTATAGTCACGACGGTTTCCATGATGGATTCTTCTTCTGCAGTAGGATCTGCCAAGATGTAATTCTTGTGCAGTATGCATGTTAATGAGAGGGGAATGCTTTTTAATGTAAGTTTCCGCTTCTCCTTATTAACTGTCTCCTGTGCCTGCTTTTGCCCATCTTCCTCAGACATGAGTACAATTTTTTCCATCATCATTCATTGCAACAGCAGGAATTTGCACTGTCAAGTATGGAATTCTTTATAAGACAAAACTAATACCACAACAATTTTAAAACAGCGTTTCAACTTAAGAATGTCAACAGTAATACATAAATCTCTTGGCATAAAATCAGAGAAGTCCTGATAGTCATGGAATTAATCTCCAATATCTCACAGAGGTACAACTAACAGCAGCAGGTGGATATATTAATTATTATATGAAACCAGAATTCAGCATTTCATCGTGAAGGAAGCAAAACTTTGGAAGAAAACTTCTCAAAATCAAATGGTCAAAACTCAAAAGTCATCCAAAGCTTCTAAAACGCAAAGGACCCGCACTCCATAAATATGGCCTTGTTCCAATAATTTTGATGGGCTTGATAATTCCCTCACCCGTGACTAAAGATGGAGAGTAAAATTCTTGGGTTCAAGACTCAATGTCACATGTGCTTTTTCAATTAAAAAAAGTACAAAGAAAGTAATCATTGCACTTTATAACATACTAATATAAAACAAATTCATGTCCCATGCAAAGTGTATCCCCTTCAAATGTAGTTGGCTCAATTCAAGAAAGTGACATTAGGAGGTACTCACTGACTCACTCCTCATATTCTTATTGAGATCTCCCAACTAGGATGTATTTGTCAAGATTGCCATGCATTTCTTTATATGTTATACAAAGAAACAACCCATAAAAGTGGAAAACATGATTTTATAGTGCTTTATATGCAAGAATAATTTATCTTCTGAATGATTCACAATATAACTGAATGACACAGAAGATGCACACTACTTACAATGAGATAAGGCAGCAACTGCAGAAAGTAAAGCAGCATCAAAAAGTGCACCATCAGCATCCAAACAATAGACATCCTGTATAATAGAGAAGGCATCATTTATATCATTTAATAGATTAATAACTACACAACCAAAGCAAACAAAGATAGGGAACCTCACATGAAAGTTGGTGTACTATGTATTCTGTATATGGTTATGTGAAATTTGATAAATGCAGTCCATATAAAAGCTTACAAGTAAGCCATCCATGCAGCTTTTTCCACTGACCAGGGATAATTCTTTCAAATTAATCAGTCCACAACTGCAAAAGGTTTTAAAAGACCATAAATTGAAAATGAAGGTTATAAAAATAACTTGTTTAATTTCAACAGGAATCCACACACAGAAGAAACAACTTCAAACAAAAGACCATGAATGATGTTGACTTTTTGAAGGCCAATTCAAAATTAGCAATGAAGAAGCAAGCTCCTAGGAAGGCTATTGAGTACAGCCTTAATGATCTATCTCAGATTCAGATAATGATTGGATTGTGAATGATGGTGAAGATGGAGAACCTTAGGACCTTGACCACTGGAGATTCCAAATAAAAACACCTTGGTTCAAGTTGGTGAGGAAGGTAGTGGGGTTTGTGGTCCTCTCCTTCTAGATGACTTGAAGATTCCAAGTTTTGATGATAATGTACTTGATGGCCTAGAAGGAGATGGAAAAAAATGATGTGGATGCCATGGAAGTGGAAAAAAATGATATTGATGATCATCACCTAAATGATTTGCTGTCATAAATATCTAGTTGAGCACTTTGGGGCTGTTTTTTTCTGGTGTTTTAGACTCATGGGTTTTTATTTTATTTGTTGTCGATGTCATGAACTTCAGAACTTATGTCTTTTTATCATGACTAGTGAGTTGTAGCCTTAACTTACGTCTTTAACTTGATGTTAGTGGTCATATTGAGTCTATTGTTTGCATGGAGATGTCATTTTAATGGATATATATAGACTAAAGGCTCAAATGGTCCCTGAGAAAACACTCGGTACACTTTTAGTACCTATCCAAAAAAAGTCACCATTTAATCCTCGAGAATGTAATTACCGGGACACGTTAGTCCATCCTACCGTTGACCACTTTTGACCTCCGTTAAATCGCTAAGGTGGCCCGTTATGTTGCTTATCTAGCCGTAACGGTAGTCCTACGTGGATTTTTATTTATTTTTTCACCTCTTCCCTGTCAAAACGATGCCATTGGGCTCTCCTCCTTCACTATTAAGCTGCTTCTTCCTCCTCTTCTGTTACACGCACAAGGCCTTCACTCATGGAGTCATTTCACCATCATTGACTTCCTTCTTCCCCATCTCTTCTCTGACCCTCCTCACTGCACCCCCTTTTTCCCTCATCAATTCGATCTAAAACCCTAATTGTTATAGCGCCCCCTTTCAAATCTTGCTCAAGAATGCCCTATCACTATTCTGTACCAAAATGCAAAATAAAACCCATCAATGTACCAAACACCAAAATATAGCCATATCATTGTCATCAATAACCAAACATAGAACCTATTCAACTACTCAAAACTCAAAAAAAGAACCAAATGTCCAAATGTCATCCTTATGCTGTCCATTTCTATCTATGCATCACTTCCATCTTCACTACTTCTTGCCATTATCTTTCACTAGTGGTGGTTTGTGTCCAGGGGTTGGAATGAACTAAAATAGCCTCTCTGCTGTCCCACTGCTTGTTGCTACTAATGTCTCATTTCACACACTTTCTCATTCACCATGAGCAATATATTGGAGGCCTGAATGGCCTAACTGGAGGTGGTGGTGGGCGTATTGATTGCATTTCCACTGCTGAAGAAGGACTTGGGGTGAAAGGAGGTAGAGTTGCATGTGGTGTAACTTGAGCACGTGATCTAATAGGGGGTGGCCTTATAGCTGGTGATAATAGTGTGTAACAGTTTCGTGGGACATTTTAGTCCCTAAGTTATATATTAGTGACCCAAATTGATCCCTTACAAAATTCACGGGGGACAAAATAGTCTCTTGTGTCTGGTCAGCATGTGTTGTCTGGCTTCCTTGAACTGGTTCCTGACTCTGAAACACAAATGGCCATAGAACCCTAAACCCCCACCAACTAAAATAGCAACCACACCCAACATGCAAGAGAACACATAACCCAGCAACATCACAATGGAACCCCTAACCAGCGATTCTCCAAATTACCAACACGAAATTCATGAAAAATCACATATTAGGGGAAGGAACATTACCTTCAGAAATGGGAGAATCACAAACGAGAGTTCCTTGAAATCCTTTCACCCCTTCAGTTCGATCCCTTCTCCCGTCTCCTTCAGTTCCTTCGCCACTAAGACCTTTATCAAATGCAGAGGTTAGGGTATGACTTAGGGAGAGGGAAATGTGCTTAAGGGGTATGCAGAGGTCGTCGACCCTTCACGTTCTCCTTCTACACTCAGCCACGAGGGAAACGACGTCATTTCCTTGGCAAGGAGTCCTTCATACATCTGTGTTTTCGGCCTAGGGGTTTAGGTGAATTTTATTTTTAATTTTATTTTATTTACATTTGTCCACGCTAGCCTGGTAGTCAGCAAGGTTTAACCTACACATCAGCTAAAAATTACGGGTACGTCAACAGTTTTACCTGAGGTCAAAGGTGGTCAACTAACAGATGGACTAACGTGTCCCGATTTTAACATTCTCAGGGATTAAATGGTGATTTTTTTTTTTTTTTGGATAGGGACTAAAAGTGTACCGAGTGTTTTGTCAAGGACCCATTTGGGCCTTTAGATACATATATATATAATATACATGTGCGCGCTGTGTGTGTGTTTAGTTATAAATTCATATATTATGATCTATGTTACAAATAGATAGATAAAGATATATGCCATGTGGCAGGCATGACCACTTGTGCATATCCACCACGGACAGGAAATATTTGCATCAAGTATCAATGCATACACAACGGAAAGATCAGGGAAGTTGCTTAGGAAAATTTAAAAGAAACCGATTATGTACAAATATTAAATTTTCCTAAACATCTAAGAGCTAAAAGTAACAACCATTCCCTTTTTATTTTCTTCTTTTTCTTCTGTTTCCTTTTCATATTTTTTGGCAGAAAAAGGTGGGTGGAATGGCTTTGATAGAGTTAGATTCTTGCAGCATCCAGAATAATTGATACTAACGAAGTGGCAAGAAAGATCAAAACCTGCCTTGAAATAGTGTCAGATAACTGCTTTGAAACAACCGGTGCAGCTTCAGCAGGCCTTCCCGGCCTAACAATTGGAGAACAAATTGGAGGCATGTGGAAATCAATAGCTGAAATAACAGATTAACACAGTCAAAATCTCATAGCAATTGTGGACACAACAAAATAACTAATATACAAGCTGTGCAGCTGGTGATAGCCAACCTATACAGCCCTCATCAGGTGATTCCAAGAGGGAGTCATAACTTCCATTTTAATAGCAGTCAACATAGTCTGATCAAGGAACAAATCATGAAGTCAATAACCATTAGACAATAAAGTCGAGAAGCCAAGTTCCCAAGACATTGCAGAGAAATAGACACAGGAAGATTAACTAACAGTTGATCCAATCTTTGCAAGAGCAGACCCATTAGCAGATGCAACAGCACCTGATCAAAAGAGTTAACCGTCTCAGCTTTGCTCCAAGCATGAATAAACAACACATAGAGGCAAAGATTCTGTAAATTGTAAATAAAACAACTAACCAAGAAATATACTTGTATCTCTAGCTTTCCCAAGCGGTCTACCATCAGGCCGTATAGATTCGGCAAGATGACGCTCAAAAAATCGAAGTGGGAAAAGGCGTCTAAAGGCATCAACCTCCATTTCCGATGACAAGTCGCCGGAAGCATTTGAAAACCCCATTTTCTTTTATATTCTATCAACAAAATAAAAACCAAACTGAAGAAAAAATATTGATAGTTACCAGAAAATTGAAAACAGCATTCAGTTAAGTACATAGAAAATCAATTTAATTAAAAAAAATTAGCATTTTGTCATACTAAGGGCATGTTTGCTTTATTTCCAGTTTCCTATTTTCATTTCCTGTTTTCAGAAATAATTACAATACTGCCACCTTATTTTTATTATGTTTCCTGTTTTTAGAAATTTGTACAGAAAACATTGAAAAGAAAAAAGTTGTTTTCAGTGTTTCCTGTATAAATTTCTAATAAGATGAAACAGAATGAAAACAAGGTGGAGTTTTGTAATTATTTCTGAAAACAGGAAACTCTGGAAACAAAGCAAACAGACCCTAAGTTTGAGATAAGAAAAACAATATGAAATCCTTTTTTTTCTTTAGGAGATGAAAACCCAATCTAACAATGGTGCACCTAACCAGCATCAAATTCAAACCATTTAATTCTAATGTTTTAAGAATAGAACCGGAGATCGAATCCGACAAGACCTTCGAGTCGTGGTTCAATTGGTTCAACCAACCAGATGACTAATAAATAAATAACTATACAATAAATATACATATATGTATAAAAATATAGGTATATAAAAAAATTATAAAAAAAAAAAAAAAACTCATAACTCAATTTCATTAAGATGAAAGTCACGTAATTAATAGACCATAGAGTCCAAGCTCAAAGTCTCAAACAAGTAAAGTACTAAACATAATAGTACATCTTCAGAGTTTCAAATAACCAAAATGCTAGATTTCATAGGTAATACATGCAAATCATAATAAATAAGTGAAATTCATAAAAATACATAACAAATACAAGTCTTTATAATATAAATTCAAACATCAAATCTCAAACAACCAAACAACAAATCATAGGACATTCATGAGTTGTTAAACATTGGCACATCTTGGTTCAACCAAGCATGAGTCTCTCTACGTAATCCAAGTGGAAGTGGCTCACAGACAAATAATTCTAGTGTTTAAGAATGTGATATATTGGACAGTAATGAAGAGTATCGATGAGAGAAAAGAATTGAGAAATGAGAACTTCTATTATTTCATTCTGATCTGAAACTGATACATGAGTGGCTTTTATAGCCTTCAACTAATCTAACTGTCTACAGCAGTTATCCCTAGCTGTCATAACAGAATGTAGCTGACTCAGCTCATTCTGTTATGGTTTACATAGTTACTCTATTAGACAGCATGATTGATTCATATGTAGAAAATGGGAGTATGTATGAAGCACCTGGTATCATAAGGTCAATGTAAGTGACAGAGCATAGGCCAGACATAGCTTACCATAGCAAGGATGTTAAGTGTTTGCAGCAAACTAAAACTTGTAAAGCTTGGGAAAGAGATTCACGGGCAGTTATTAAAAGGGGTTTTGCCTCAGTCCATTATGTTTCTGCCGACCTTATTTATATGTATGGGACTTGTGGGATTGTTGAGAAGGCGAAGTTGATGTTCGATGCAGTTTTAGTTAAAGGTTCAATGACATGGATTGATCATATAAGGGCCTATGGATATATATAAATAACGGTATCAAGACGCAATTGACCTTTTTGATCACATGATATCACATTCACATGGTTGTTCTCCAAACACCTACTCTTTTGAAACTGTTATATCTATATGATAAAGCTGGATTTGCTGAAGATGCTGTTAGGATATTCAATTTAATGTCTAGATGTAAAATTCAAGCATCTAAGGAACACTGCACTGTAATGATTCGACTTCTTATCCGCTATGGTAAACTAGATAAGGCTCAAAGATTTATTCTTTATAGTAGAGGTAATAGGACCTACAACTTTTCATTTGAAAGATTATAGGTTGTTTAAAATTCTTAAACCATGCATATTACTTACTAGCATCTGTTTAAATAAAGTGACATTGTACTAACATGTAAGTTTTGGCTAAGGATCTGTTAGCTGCAATTTATAATAATACTGACATACTCAATAGCACAACAGTATCAAAGTCCTAAAGTTGCTCGAATTTAACATATACTTGCTTACATCCTGTATCAAAATTGTAAAGTTCTAATCACCACAGGAATCTAAAGCTTTATAAGAAAAGTGCAAGTACATTGCATTGCAAAAAGGAAAGTGCATGTGCAGCTGCAAAATGTGAACCTCCTTGATACTTAAAGAAAAGAGGGAGTCCTTAACCCTATAAGCTCCTCTCCCAGACACAGCCACAGAGAGAAGAAGGGGAGTTGGTAAGAAATTATGTGAACATGAGATTACTTGTAAGGATAGATACTGATGACAACGAGCAGTAACAATCACTGTAATCACAAAATGAAATTAACAAAATAGGATTTGAAGTGGAAGATCCATCCAAAAAGGACAGAAAAAAGTAATATGGCAAGAAAGGTTAGAAGAGATTTTGATTTTTGATCAATTTACCAAGAGCACGTATCATGATTCTTCATTAATACTGCACCATTGCACAATGCAATTTCAAGCTGAAAAATAAAAAGGTCCCAAAAAAAAAAATATATATATATATATATATATATGGGCAGAGAGTGGTAGCAGAGTTCCGGGCACAGGGCAACGCGGCGCCAGCGCGAAATTAGACGGTGGAGTTGCAATGAAGGAGGAGATAGGGGTGTGTGTGGGATAGGTTAGACTTGTCCCTTACCCGGCCCTAAACGTAGATCGAGCCAATTCTTTGAACTCGAACCCGATCATGTGCGGGTTCGATTAAGACCGGGTATATATGGGATGGGACCAGGTTGACCCGAAATGAAGACATATGATATGTGAAACTATAGACAAAGTGTGGACATCTTGAATACTACTACTTCTAATAGCGAATAAAACACACATCTCACAGGCACACAGCTGTTTAAAAGAACTACTAACAGATTCATTGCTTTGTTTTTAATTTTGTTGAATCATAAACAATTAACCACACTCTGTAATAAGCCAAATAATCCGATAGCACAGAACAACACACGCAAATGGAAACTGAAATTCCTCAGGATTTGATTAATATTGGAGAATAATGGATAAGGTTACAATCCAGAAGTCCAACATAGCAGCAGAAATAATGCAGTCCTCGTTTATTTCAAGAAGATCATCAAAATATTTTCTGCAATCTCAGCTGAATAGTTGACAGGACCCTTTAGAAGGGTGGCAAGAAAAAGAACTGCATTGTGATTCTCAGAGAGAAATCCAAACACATAGAGAGAATATACAGCAACCCAAAAAAGATGAACCAGAGAAATAGTGAACCCCAAAAACCCAAACCCAAAAACGATGAAATCAAAAATAAAAGAGAGAAACAGAAATTATAAGATAGAATCAAATAGAGAGAGAAGCATACGACAGGAGACGGCGATGGAGTTTTAGGATTTTAGTGTTTTGTTGAAGCAGCAGCGCAGGTGAAGCTTACGAAAGCACTTTGCACCTTCTCTGTCACGCCTTCTCTTCCGGTTCGAGGAGGAGCTCGTCACAGAGTGTTTAAACAAAGGCACTCAATTAGTGCTTAAACGGTGGGTTGAGGTGCCTTCTCTCTTCTTCTGCCTTTTCTCTGCCATCAACCGAAGCAACAACGTCGTCGACGGTGGAGACTGGACGGTTGAGAGTAATAAACTTGAGTAAAGGCCCAAATGGTCACTCAATTTTTTGAGTTGGCCAGTTTGATCTCTAAAAAAAAAGAACAATTTGGTCCCTAAATTTTAAAAATGGGGACAATTCAGTCTCTCTAAGGATCAATTGTCCCAATTTTAAAATTTCGGGGACTAAATTTATTTTATTTTTTTTATGGATCAAACTGGCCTACTCGAAAAATTTGAATGACCACTTTGGACATGTACTCTAAACTTGAAAAGGAGCTCTGAAAAATGAAGGTCCGAACTTGCAAAGGAGCTAACCTAATTCCAAGAGTGTGTTTGGATGAGTATTTACAACATGAATTTAAATGAAACTGATTTTATAGAAATAATTTTGGTTAAAAGTGAGTTGAGGGTGAAGTGATTTATATTTAGATTCTTCATAAAAAGATGGTTCAAAATGTTTTTCCAAGGGTGGAAGCTATCAAAAGTTTTTGGATGTAAAAGTGTTTCTCCTACAAAGAGTGAAACATCTCTGGATCAATCAAAATCACGTTTGACTATTTCAAAAGCACTTTTCCTGGGTTGAAATGTGGAACCAAACATAGGCGAGTTGTATAGTGTGACTAACGTGTAAACTAAAATAAGGGGCAAATAAGTAAACAATTATTCGGACGGGTCGAGTAACCCCTAGACAGAGTGCTTCGTGTTTTTTTTATAAGCAAAACTATATTGATTAAAGAGTACGAGGGGTATCTTAACTCATATACATAAACAAAAGAAAGGGTCAATGAGTATACCTAATGTAAACAAAATACTATACAACTAAAGTAACCAATATTACTATTACAAATGCCTAGCTCAAACCAAAAATTTAAGGAATAGTGCATTTGCGTTTTTTGCACCTTCTTTTTTCTCTCTATCTCAGGTGGCCGTGTTTCTACAATTGTTTATCATTGTACAAACCCTTTCTCAATACCCGGCCCATTAAAAATCGATTCTTTATTCAAAAAACAAAATGCTAGCAAGACACATACTTTCCTCTCTTGGTGAATGCTAGCTGCACTCCCGTTACTTTGGTGCAGGCTGCTTTTTGAATCACAGCCACAATTTATTAATAAAAAAAGAGATGACTGAGATTAAAAGATTCAAAACAATCGAATGACAATATTGTCCTTGTCTTTATCCCTTTCACACCTCCACTCACCCTTCTCAAATGTCAGTTCCATCTCCGATGACCGCAGGTAGCAAAATCACGTCTCTCCACTGCACACAGCCGTCATCACAACCACTGCGCCGCTCCGCCACCGCAACACCGCCATCCACCAAGAGACCCAGCCGCTCCTACAACGGTCATTGCATCCTCCGCTGGGTCGTCAATATTGTCTCCACCGCCAACTTCTGCAAGCTCACATTCAACACCTTTGACAACGACTTGAAGTGGCTTCTCAGCATCTTTGACGCTAGAGGCAGCATCGCCATCTCCCTCCTCAGCTCTTCATCGTTAGAGGCAGCAACGTCATCTCCCGCCACGTGAACCATCGCCACTCTGTCACGGCTCAGATCACTGCCGTCGATGAGTTGCTCAACCGCTGCTATCTCTCAAGATTTATACCCTCTGCAACCCAGATTTGTAACATAGATCTACAGATTTTCCGTTGAAGAAGGAGCAAGGTTTGGTTTTGGGGTTTTAGGCGGTGGTGGCGATGAGCGACGCTAAGGGTGGAGGATGGTGGTGGCTGCTGCTGCTGCTGGTCAGAGGTAGTGGTTATGATGGTGGTGGTGGTTGTAACACCCCCCTGGGCGTTATATCTAACTCTTAACTCGTCACGGAACTTAAATAAAAAGAACTTTGCTGGTTTTGCTTTCGGAAAATAATTTACTTTAAGTCAGAAAAACCGGGTGTAAAAATTTTCTTACTGGATACTTCGGAAAAGTGATACACATGTCATAAAAGTAAAATCACATTATACTTGAATAAGGATCTAGAATTTTATAAAAATTTTGACAGAGTCTCCTCTGTAATTCCAACATCACAAACAAAAACACATGTTAATATATTTATATTTTCATCAAAAGAAAGGCTCTCCGAGCCATAAACATACATACTATCATAAATCAACAAAGTCTTAAAAACCTAAGCTGGTCGTTCTAAAAGACATTCATAAACATAACAATCCAATAAAAGACTCTCAGAGTCATAATACATATAACTATGACATTCTCCAAATAAATTTGACTCGATAAACTGAGCTGGTCGCACTATGAGACTCTTACTGGAAAAGACCTCCATGGTCATTCTAGTTACTCAACCTTCTTTAAAATTCGAGACTAATCCCTCCGATTTGGGATAGAGAACACCTCCGCATCATCTGCAGTCACGTACCAAAGTACGACACAAGACCACACAAATATATTGCAAAGGGTTATGGTTAGGGTTTTCAAAATCAATTTAGGGATTTAAAAAGAGAAGAGATTAGGGGTAAAACTCTTACCCAAGGTGAAGAGGAAAGGGTGCAGCGACCAAACAAGGGGCGGCGGCGGCATCATGGTGCGGCGGCTCTGAACGTTGGTTTGAACCATGGGTTTTTTTGTCCGATCCACACAAGGAAGAAGGACACCCGAACAGAGACATGAATAGGGGCACTACGACGGATGTAGACGGAGGTCCTACGCGGCGAACCGCGTCGCATGGCGGAGCAGAGGCGGGGAACCGTGCTATCCTGTCTTCCTCCTCGATTCGCACGACGGTCGAAGGGTCCCCCAGTGGTGGCGGGGCACGAAGTGACGGTGGAGGGTGGTTGGGTGGAGGTGGAGCAAGATGGTGAAGAGGGGAAGAGATGAGGTGAGGAGGAAGAAGACACTAGTAAGAAAAGGGATTTAACGTCGGTTAAAATTGACCTCTAAAGTCGGCTTTAGAACCGATGTTGAAACAGACGATGTTGTATATTGGAACTTTAGACATCGGTTTACAACCGATGTCTTAAGTGCACATTAGACATCGGTTCCTAGATAAAACGATGTCTATAGTTCTCATTCAACAAACAATGCAAGCAGAAAAACACTTTAGACATCGGTTATAATATAGAACCGATGTCTAAACTGCACTTGACATTGTTTTTTCCGTGTCTTGCTGCTGCAGTTGTTTGTTGAATGAGAACTATAGACATCGGTTTATCTAGGAACCGATGTCTAATGTGCACTTAAGACATCGGTTGTAAACCGATGTCTAAAGTTCCAATATACAACATCGTCTGTTTCAACATCGGTTCTAAAACTGACTTTAGAGGTCAATTTTAACCGACGTTAAATCCCTTTTCTTTACTAGTGTCTTCTTCCTCCTCACCTTATCTCTTCCCCTCTTCACCATCTTGCTCCACCTCCACCCAACCACCCTCCACCGTCACTTCGTGCCCCGCCACCACTGGGGGACCCTTCGACCGTCGTGCGAATCGAGGAGGAAGACAGGACAGCACGGGTTCCCCGCCTCTGCTCCGCCATACGACGCCGGTTCGCCGCAGTAGGACCTCCGTCTCCAGCCGTCGTAGTGCCTCCTATTCATGTCTCTGTTTGGGTGTCCTTCTTCCTTGTGTGGATCGGACAAAAAAACCCATGGTTCAAACCATCGTTCAGAGCCGCCGGACCGTTGCCGCCATGATGCCGCCGCCGCCCCTCTGTTTGGTCGCTGCACCCTTTCCTCTTCACCTTAGGTAAGAGTTTTACCCCTAATCTCTTCTCTTTTGTAAATCCCTAAATTGATTTTGAAAACCCTAACCCTAACCCTTTGCAATATATTTGTGTGGTCTTGTGTCGTACTTTGGTACGTGACTGCAGATGATGCGGAGGTGTTCTCTATCCCAAATCTGAGGGATTAGTCTCGAATTTTAAAGAAGGTTGAGTAACTAGAATGACCATGGAGGTCTTCTCCAGTAAGAGTCTCATAGTGTGACCAGCTTAGTTTATCGAGTCAAATTTTATTTGGAGAATGTCATAGTTATATGTATTATGACTCTGAGAGTCTTTTATTGGATTGTTATGTTTATGAATGTCTTTTAGAACGACCAGCTTAGGTTTTTAAGACTTTGTTGATTTATGATAGTATGTATGTTTATGGCTCGGAGAGCCTTTCTTTTGGATGAAAATATAAATATATTAACATGTGTTTTTGTTTGGGATGTTGGAATTACAGAGGAGACTCTGTCAAAATTTTTATAAAAATTCTAAATCCTTATTCAAGTATAATGTGATTTTACTTTTATGACATGTGTATCACTTTTCCGAAGTATCCAGTAAGAAAATTTTTACACCCGAGTTTTTCTGACTTAAAGTAAATTATTTTCCGAAAGCAAAACCAGCAAAGTTCTTTTTATTTAAGTTCCGTGACGAGTTAAGAGTTAGATATGTAACGCCCAAGGGGGGTGTTACAACCACCACCACCATCATAACCACTACCTCTGACCAGCAGCAGCAGCAGCCACCACCATCCTCCACCCTTAGCGTCGCTCATCGTCACCACCGCCTAAAACCCCAAAACCAAACCTTGCTCCTTCTTCAACGGAAAATCTGTAGATCTATGTTACCGATCTGGGTTGCAGAGGGTATAAATCTTGAGAGATAGCAGCGGTTGAGCAACTCATCGACGGCAGTGATCTGAGCCGTGACAGAGTGGCGATGGTTCACGTGGCGGGAGATGACGTTGCTGCCTCTGACGATGAAGAGCTGAGGAGGGAGATGGCGATGCTGCCTCTAGCTTCAAAGATGCTGAGAAGCCACTTCAAGTCGTTGTCAAAGGTGTTGAATGTGAGTTTGCAGAAGTTGGCGGTGGAGACAATATTGACGACCCAGTGGAGGATGCAATGACCGTTGTAGGAGCGGCTGGGTCTCTTGGTGGATGGCGGTGTTGCGGTGGCTGGAGCGGCGCAGCGGTTGTGATGACAGCTGTGTCGCAGTGGAGAGACGTGATTTTGCTACCTGCTTGTCATCGGAGATGGAATTGACATTTGAGAAGGGTGAGTGGAGGTGTGAAAGGGATAAAGACAAGGACAATATTGTCATTCGATTGTTTTGAATCTTTTAATCTCAATCATCTCTTTTTTTATTAATAAATTTGTGGCTGTGATTCAAAGAGCAGCCTGCACCAAAGTAACGGGGGTGCAGCTAGCATTCACCAAGAGAGGAAAGTATGTGTCTTGCTAGCATTTTGTTTTTTGAATAAAGAATCGATTTTTAATGGGCCGAGTATTGAGAAAGGGTTTGTACAATGATAAACAATTGTAGAAACACGGCCAACCTGAGATAGAGAGAAAAAAGAAGGTGCAAAAAATGCAAATGCACTATTCCTTAAATTTTTGGTTTGAGCTAGGCATTTGTAATAGTAATACTGGCTACTTTAGTTGTCTAGTATTTTGTTTACATTAGGTATACTCATTGACCCTTTCTTTTGTTTATGTATATGGGTTAGGATACCCCTCGTACTCTTTAATCAATATACGTTTTGCTTATAAAAAAAACACAGAAGCACTCTCGTCTAGGGGTTACTCGACCCGTCCTGAATAATTGTTTACTTATTTGCCCCTTATTTTAGTTTACCACGTTAGTCACACTATACAACTCGCCTATGTTTGGTTCCACATTTCAACCCAGGAAAAGTGCTTTTGAAATAGTCAAACGTGATTTTGATTGATCCAGAGATGTTTCACTCTTTGTAGGAGAAACACTTTTACATCCAAAAACTTTTGGTAGCTTCCACCCTTGGAAAAACATTTTGAACCATCTTTTTCATGAAGAATCTAAATATAAATCACTTCACTCTCAACTCACTTTTAACCAAAATTATTTCTATAAAATCAGTTTCATTTAAATTCATGTTGATAAATACCCATCCAAACACACTCTTGGAATTAGGTTAGCTCCTTTGCAAGTTCTGACCTTCATTTTTCACAGCTCCTTTTCAAGTTTAGAGTAATGTCCAAAGTGGTCCTTCAAATTTTTCGAGTAGGCCAGTTTGGTCCATAAAAAAAATAAAATAACAATTTAGTCCCCGAAATTTTAAAATTGGGGACAATCTGATCCTTATGGAGAGACTTGAATTATCCCCTATTTTTAAAATTAGGAGATCAAATTGTCCTTTTTTTTAGGGACCAAACTGGCCTACTCAAAAAATTAGAGTGACCATTTGGGCCTTTACTCTCAAGTTTATTACTCTCAACCGTCCAGTCTCCACCGTCGACGACGTTGTTGCTTCGGTTGATGGCGGAGAGAAAAGGCAGAAGAAGAGAGAAGGCACCTCGACCCACCGTTTAAGCACTAATTGAGTGCCTTTGTTTAAACACTCTGTGACGAGCTCCTCCCTCGAACCGGAAGAGAAGGCGTGACAGAGAATGTGCAAAGTGCTTTCGTAAGCTTCACCTGCGCTGCTGCTTCAACAAAACACTAAAATCCTAAAACTCCATCGCCGTCTCCTTTCGTATGCTTCTCTCTCTATTTGATTCTATCTTATAATTTCTGTTTCTCTCTTTTATTTTGATTTCATCGTTTTTGGGTTTGGGTTTTTGGGGTTCACTATTTCTCTGGTTCATCTTTTTTGGGTTGCTGTATATTCTCTCTATGTGTTTGGATTTCTCTCTGAGAATCACAATGCAGTTCTTTTTCTTGCCACCCTTCTAAAGGGTCCTGTCAACTATTCAGCTGAGATTGCAGAAAATATTTTGATGAATCTTCTTGAAATAAACGAGGACTGCATTATTTCTGCTGCTATGTTGGACTTCTGGATTGTAACCTTATCCATTATTCTCCAATATTAATCAAATCCTGAGGAATTTCAGTTTCCATTTGCGTGTGTTGTTCTGTGCTATCGGATTATTTGGCTTATTACAGAGTGTGGTTAATTGTTTATGATTCAACAAAATTAAAAACAAAGCAATGAATCTGTTAGTAGTTCTTTTAAACAGCTGTGTGCCTGTGAGATGTGTGTGCCTGTGAGATGTGTGTTTTATTCGCTATTAGAAGTAGTAGTATTCAAGATGTCCACACTTTTGTCTATAGTTTCACATATCATATGTCTTCATTTCGGGTCAACCTGGTCCCATCCCATATATACCCGGTCTTAATCGAACCCGCACATGATCGGGTTCGAGTTCAAAGAATTGGCTCGATCTACATTTAGGGCCGGGTAAGGGACAAGTCGAACCTATCCCACACACACCCCTATCTCCTCCTTCATTGCAACTCCACCGTCTAATTTCGCGCTGGCGCCGCGTTGCCCTGTCGCCCGGAACTCTGCTACCACTCTCTGCCCAGAAGGTATATATATATATATATATATATATATATATATAAATTTTTTTTTGGGACCTTTTTATTTTTCAGCTTGAAATTGCATTGTGCAATGGTGCAGTATTAATGAAGAATCGTGATACGTGCTCTTGGTAAATTGATCAAAAATCAAAATCTCTTCTAACCTTTCTTGCCATATTACTTTTTTCTGTCCTTTTTGGATGGATCTTCCACTTCAAATCCTATTTTGTTAATTTCATTTTGTGATTACAGTGATTGTTACTGCTCGTTGTCATCAGTATCTATCCTCACAAGTAATCTCATGTTCACATAATTTTCTTACCAACTCCCCTTCTTCTCTCTGTGGCTGTGTCTGGGAGAGGAGCTTATAGGGTTAAGGACTCCCTCTTTTCTTCAAGTATCAAGGAGGTTCACATTTTGCAGCTGCACATGCACTTTCCTTTTTGCAATGCAATGTACTTGCACTTTTCTTATAAAGCTTTAGATTCCTGTGGTGATTAGAACTTTACAATTTTGATACAGGATGTAAGCAAGTATATGTTAAATTCGAGCAACTTTAGGACTTTGATACTGTTGTGCTATTGAGTATGTCAGTATTATTATAAATTGCAGCTAACAGATCCTTAGCCAAAACTTACATGTTAGTACAATGTCACTTTATTTCAAACAGATGCTAGTAAGTAATATGCATGGTTTAAGAATTTTAAACAACCTATAAATCTTTCAAATGAAAAGTTGTAGGTCCTATTACCTCTACTATAAAGAATAAATCTTTGAGCCTTATCTAGTTTACCATAGCGGATAAGAAGTCGAATCATTACAGTGCAGTGTTCCTTAGATGCTTGAATTTTACATCTAGACATTAAATTGAATATCCTAACAGCATCTTCAGCAAATCCAGCTTTATCACATATAGATATAACAGTTTCAAAAGTGTAGGTGTTTGGAGAACAACCATGTGAATGTGATATCATGTGATCAAAAAGGTCAATTGCGTCTTGATACCGTTATTTATATATATCCATAGGCCCTTATATGATCAATCCATGTCATTGAACCTTTAACTAAAACTGCATCAAACATCAACTTCGCCTTCTCAACAATCCCACAAGTCCCATACATATAAATAAGGTCGGCAGAAACATAATGGACTGAGGCAAAACCCCTTTTTAATAACTGCCTGTGAATCTCTTTCCCAAGCTTTACAAGTTTTAGTTTGCTGCAAACACTTAACATCCTTGCTATGGTAAGCTATGTCTGGCCTATGCTCTGTCACTTACATTGACCTTATGATACCAGGTGCTTCATACATACTCCCATTTGCTACATATGAATCAATCATGGCTGTCTAATAGAGTATAACTATGTAAACCATAACAGAATGAGCTGAGTCAGCTACATTCTGTTATGACAGCTAGGGATAACTGCTGTAGACAGTTAGATTAGCTGAAGGCTATAAAAGCCACTCATGTATCAGTTTCAGATCAGAATGAAATAATAGAAGTTCTCATTTTCTAAATTCTTTTCTCTCATCGATACTCTTCATTACTGTCCAATATATCACATTCTTAAACACTAGAATTATTTGTCTGCAAGCCACTTCCACTTGGATTACGTAGAGAGACTCATGCTTGGTTGAACCAAGATGTGCCAATGTTTAACAACTCATGAATGTCCTATGATTTGTTGTTTGGTTGTTTGAGATTTGATGTTTGAATTTATATTACAAAGACTTGTATTTGTTATGTATTTTTATGAATTTCACTTATTTATTATGATTTGCATGTATTACCTATGAAATCTAGCATTTTGGTTATTTGAAACTGTGAAGATGTACTATTATGTTTAGTACTTTACTTGTTTGAGACTTTGAGCTTGGACTCTATGGTCTATTAATTACGTGACTTTCATCTTAATGAAATTGAGTTATGAGTTTTTTTTTTTTATAATTTTTTTATATACCTAT
>JAPCYP010000282.1:0-117658 GCA_035048595.1 Echinosophora koreensis
TGGCCGAACCAGGATATATCGCTTGTGTTCATCTTCTAAAGCACTATATCTTTATTTCTACTTTATCGTTTACAAAACGCTTTTACTTGCACGCATCATTTACAAACAACTTTTCAGAATATATTAAAAGGAAAAGTTTTATTTTGTCAAAGTTTTTGAAAAAAAAACAATTCACCCACCCTCTTGTGTTTGGAGTCACTTGCCAACAAGTGGCATCAGAGCTACGATAAGAGAAAGTGGATTGTGGATGCTTCGGGCATAGTTGTGTTGTATAGGATTATGTACCAGTGTCAACTTAGGATGTTTGTACCTTGCATAAGTTGTCAAGTGGCGAGTCGTATGACTGGGACTCATGGGAGGTTGGTGTGCCCGGCTGTGGGTACAGATCATGGAGAGGGATATTTCTGGGAACATTAGGGATGTAGCCCAGTCTGGAATGGTCTACAAGAGACCGATGATTTGCAACCACTTGTTGTGATCACCATGGAGGATTGGCTATCCCGGCATCTGGCCCTGAGTATTCTAGTCGCAGGTGGACCTTCTTAGGCCACCAAGATATCCCTACTGGAGAATGAGCTCATAGGGGGAAGCACCCTTATTGGTCATAGCGAACGGAACCCTGACAAACTAGTGACACTCTCTGGGAAAGGGAGGCCCGTGTGAGAGAGATAAAGAGAATATCCGGTAATCGGAATTCCCTGTGAGAGTGATCGGCGACATGCATAGGAGTGTGACTCCTTAGAGGATTTGACCCTAGATGTGGATCGAGGATGTTTGTAAAATGGTTGACTTGCGAGATGTTTGCTATCTGTGAATATGCGTTGTTTGTTAACATGTTGTATTGTGCCCTGACCCCTTTTATGGGGGTTGTATAGTAGCTTATTTCCCCTTCTCTATCTCTTTTTCTCTGTATGTATGTACGTCCGATAGATGAGCAGTATCAGCGAACGACCAAAATACTGTCTATAGAAGATCCCACCGCGGGTATATAGACGCCGCTACAGCGAGGGTGAAGGTAGCTCCAGACGCTCATATCGTCTGTGATGTGGATTGTCGTAGCATCTGCTAGGGGAGAGCTTTGGTGAGCTCCTTTTTATATTTTAATGTATTTTGGAGAGCTGGGTGGGTAGATGTTGTATTTGTCATTTGTATCTTCTGCGACCAATTTGTGTATGTTGTTTTTATTTTATCAGTTTGTATAGTTTTATAGGATCAGGATCCCTCTGTTGGGATCTACAGTACTATGGTGACGTATTGTAAATATTATGTATATATGTCAGTTGTATTTTATTTTCCTTCTGCTGTGCATGTTTTAAAATAAGTTTTAATTTCACCGCTTCCGCAACGTATATTATTTTCGAATGTATATCCAAGTTAACACTAATAACGGATTAAGGCTTAGTTAATTAGGGTTGTTCTTTAATGGGACATTGCGGTGTCTCATTGGGTGGTATCAGAGCAGTTCGATTCTAAACCGGATTGTGGACTAGGTCTGATTAGGATTGAGGATTGTGGGTTAGGATGAATACCGACACTGTTTGTTGGATCTTCATTGGATACCAGCTAAGCTTAGAATGGGCAGAGTGTCCGATACGAGAGTTTTTCACGAAGTCAACATGGCACGCGGAAACGGATGTCGTGGAAGAGGTAGAAATGGAGGTGAAGGAGCCACTGATATTCTTGAAAGTTTCTCATCAACGAATAGCGGTGGCGAAACTAGTGAGATGATGCGGGTAATGAGAGAGTTGGCAACAACAATGCCGAGGCAAAAACAAAAAAAAAATAGAATATTTTAATATTGTTGGGAAAGTGAGCTTGGAAATAATAGTTTTCCATATTTGAGGCAAGGAATAAAAAATCATTCTCAAACATAAAAGATGTCAGAAAATAAAATTTGTGGATGAAAGTTGAAAACTTCGTTCTCATGTCTAAGGGTAAGAAAGAAATATCCCTAGGAATAAGATCCCCAGTAATATAATTTAATCTAGAATAAAACATTCCTTGGACGAAACACCATCAAAGATTCAATTAACGAATAATGATATGACGACTAAGTGTGGGCTTAATTGCACTTTTGATTCTCCTACTGTTGACTATGTGCAATTTGGTCTGTAATGTTTTTTATGTGCACATTTGGTCCCCCTATTTTTCAATGTTGCGAATTCGGTCCTTCTATCAAATGTCGTCAAATTTTCAATGATTAATAGAGATGAACCACTGCTCTAAGCGCATAGAACCCTGGTTGAACTTTTATGGTAAAGACAATGTGATGGGGAAAAAAAATCTCGAAAAGAAGGAATAAAACCATTAAATAGCATATAGGAAGTATGAATTATGTTGAATCGGAGAGGCAGAGGAGGGAGAACCTCAACATGAGGTTCTGTGACCTTAAAAGGGCGGTTCCTCTACGTTGATCATTGAAAAGTTGGCAAACATTAGATGAAAGGACCAGATTTGCGACATCGAAAAAATAAGGGGACCAAATATGCACAAAAAAACTGTAGGGACCAAAATCGGACATAATCAATAATCGATTGACTAAAAGTACTATTAAGTCTTAGCCATTCTAATTATGTTAATTCTTTAACTAAAAGTCAACACAGATGGATCTGCTAGAGGCTGCCCTGGTTCAGCAGCTAGTGGAGCTATTTTTAGGGACAGTAATGCAGTTTTGATTGGCTGTTTTTCTTATTTTTTGGGCAATACCAATGCTCTCTTTGCAGAGCTTATGGCTGTCATTTTGTCTATTGAATTTGCTGTTGATCGAAGTTGGAATAGGCTTTGGTTAGAGTGTGACTCCACCCTTGTAGTTGCTGCTTTTACATCTCATGATTTGGTCCCTTGGAACTTAAGGACTAGATGGAGGAATTGTGTCAATTTGACTAGAACCATGGTCTTTGGAGTCTCTCACATTTATAGGGAAGGAAATTCTTGTGCGGATAAGTTAGCCTCTTTTGGAGTTTCTCCAAATGTTTTACTTGGTGGATTCCATCCCTACTTTTATTCTAGAGGATTATAACCGTAATAGATATGGTCTTCCTAGTTTTAGATTCTCTTAATTTTCTTTCATGGGTCTTGGTTCAATGTCCCCCCATGTTTTTGTATTCTTTCATTTTTTCTTAATATATCTTTGGTATGCTGCAAATGATGGGTGGAGGTGATGGTGCCAACCTAGTTGGGATGGCCATTCTCTGCAGTGATGCCTTTGAAAAAAAAAAAAATATGAGAAGGTTTGCTGTGTATTTCTTTTAACATACATTTTTATATATTTTTTATTATTGAATAATTTTATGTAAAATTACATTATTTCCCTTTAATTTTTAATAAATTTCAACTAATAATAATAAAAAATGTTATGAAAAGAATATTAAAAAGAGGATGCAGAAAATAATGCCATTTACATTATTTTTTCTTCCGTTATTTTTTTCATAACAAATGACAAATAACAAATTTATTATTAATGGCAAATTAGTTGTACAGTTTTCTTTTTGTTTCTTCTGCTTTCACTAATTAACTAATCATTACAAAAATGACTGGATTGTAAGAAAAGTACACCTCAAGAGGTGTTGTAATCCAGCCAGCAAACGCTGATGACGAATGCTGTTTCCCCGTCCTTTTCTAGTTTTCCTCAAACCAAGTAAGTTACCTTTGACCTCCTCACCTCTCTCTCTCTCTCTCTCTAATTTTTCTCCCAATTATTCTTTTCCCTCTATTTCCATCCATCTCAGCAACCACCTCCCTTTTTCTCTCTTCACAAGAAGAAGACAAAGCTTCGCCTTTGAATTCTCCATCAGATCTCTTTCAACTAACAGTTGTTACCCAAGACATCAAGAGGAAAAAAAAAAAAAAAGCGACACCAACAACACCACCAGCAGCTTTTAATATAGAAAACGGTGTCGTATTTAAAAGCACAACAAAAGTGATAGATCGTGTAATATACCAAGAAGAGATAAATGAGCTGTAAGAAACACTTACAGGACCTTACCAGCACCGTCGGCGTCTGCTCCTCCTGTCTCCGGGAGCGCCTCGAAGCCCACGTCCAGGCCCAATCCCAGGCCCGGGCCCAACCAGTCCGTGTTGTTCCTCGTTCGTCCGATGATCTCAGAAAGCCCGAGCCTGACCCTCCGCCGCTGAGCTTCCCTCGCTCGGTCTCGCCGTACGTCTCTCGACGGAAATCCGACCGCGACCGCCGCCTTGACCGGCTGTTCTACAGCACGCCGCAGGTGGGCCCCGGCTTCTCCTCCTCCGCATGCGACGGAGGCAGAACGGCGTCGTCGAAGAAGAGGCTGGGGAAGTTCTGGATCCTCTCGTACCTTTTCCAGTCGAGATCAAACAAACATGAAATCTCATCCGGCGAATCGTGCGATCCGACTTCGTCGTCGTCGGCTACTTCTCCGTCGTGGTTCTCGATGATCGTCCCCGGTCGCCGGCATAACCACCGAGACGACTCCGCCGCGAGAGCACGCGGCAGTGCCAACAACCGGATCGGGGAATCCCAACGGAGAATTTAAATTCCGAATTCAACGGAATCAATCAATCTTCTCCCGGGAGTGGATGCTTGTCGGAAGTGTCACCGCAGCGGCGGCTCCACCTTACGCCGCCATCAGGGAAGCGTTCGCGGCTAGGTTCCGCGGGGAAGAGCCTTTCGGGGATGGTGATTTGCTTGAGCCCTTTGGTTCGGGCGAGTCCGAACCGGCACTGGAGCCAGAAAGGGTTGACGCAGGAATTGGGTGCTCCTGTGGTGGGTGGGGCCCACAACCATATAACCACCGCAGCTTCCTTTTGCACGAACCGGTCCAGGAAGCTTGCGGATTTCGGAAAAGTCAGCCACAACCTTTGATTTTGTTTCCTATGGTGACTTTTTCCACTCTATTGTTTGTGCAGATTTTTTTTTTTACTTAGATGTATTTTTTCGTCAAATAACATAAGTGGTGATTAGAGATATCATATACACGATAAACTGTATGTTAAACAGAAATGGATAATACATATGTATATATCTAGGTTTCCTGATGTTAAAAACTAGTGTTCTTGCTTTTAAATATTTCAATAAAAATTTAAACATATAAAAGTTCCTAAAATTTGTAATAGGAATTATTTGTTACAAAATTTATTTGCTTTTTGTTTTTTTTGTTTATAATTAACTCAGGAGGGATATGGTTGAGTTTTTTCTTGGTAATATATATATATATATATTGGTAAAAAAAAATTTATTTAAGCAATGCATATTATTTAAGCAACCTACATTGGGTTCTTATATCTCCTTTAAATGGGTCTCTTTTGCCACATCACATTTAAGCAACATGTCGACCTTTTCAGATAAACTGTATGTTAAACGGAAATGGATAATACATATGTATATATCTAGGTTTCCTGATGTTCAAAATGACATAACTTTTCCTTCTATGAATGCTCTTTGTACGGTCTAACTTTTCCTTCTATGTTGAGGAGGAGTCTTAGAAATTCTATGATTGATCTACATTTTTGGTGTTCTTTACTTCAGTCCCTAGTAAATTAGGAAAAGCATAGTGCCAAGAGTTTGATGGGTGGAACTATTAATCCAATTCAAGAGTAAATAGCCAATTTAGTCCTTGAAATTAGGACTTAGTATCAAGTTGGTCCCTAAACTTAGCGAAATAGCAACTTAGTCCCTGAATTTGCAAACCGTGATTCAAAATGGTCCCTCCGTTAAGTTCCGCCCCTAACGTCGTTAACCCTGCTTATGTGGCACTTAACTTGCCTTGTTGGATGTCATTTCACCATACATGCTGGCGCCACGTCAGATGAGTCACTTAAACACAATTTCAGGGACTAATTTGAAATTTCGGGGACTAAATTGAAACTCCTAGGGTTTTAAATTGAGCTTCATCCTCGTCCCTCTCCTTCTTCAATGACTTTTTTCTGGTTCTTCCCACTCTCTGTGCTACCTCCTTCTCTGCACCTCTCTCTTTGTTGCTGCAAGCGCCTTAAACCAAGGAAGAAGGAAATGAGGAAAGGGGGTAATGGGTCTGGGTCACAATCCTCCAGGGTTAATGGTTCTGAAACCCAGATCCCTTTTCCTATGCTCTACTCATGTCCTAGGCGAATAAGTACATGTGTATATTGTGCATTTACAGCCAAAAAACAGCTCCTTCACATTGTGCATTTTCAACCAAAAAACATCACCTAAATGTATACCATTTGTTGTGCATTTACCACCAAAAAACAAGCTCCTAAAATGTGCATTTACATCAAAAAAATAGTAACAAAACAACATATATAAACAGTTGTGCAGTCAAAAAACAAAGCACCTAAATGTGCATTTAAAATCAATGTAGCATAATCTTCAAATGCTGACATGTTCAACGTTGTCTCTTGGATGATTCTGTGACAGACCTGGAGTTGGGATGAAAGACATGAATTGTCTCACACCATACCTCCTTGCCCGCACAGATGAAATCGAAACGTTAGTATCAAATTGGTCCTTATAATTTACAACTTAATATCAAATTAGTCCTTGAAATGAACAAATTAGTATCAAATTAGTCCCTGCATACATACCCTCTGGAGTGCATTCACTTGCTGTTGAGTTTGAACTTGCACTTCCTGAGTAGGCTGAACTTGCATTGGTTGTTGAGCATTTCCTGGTTCCTGAACTTGTTGTGGTTCCTAAGCAAACACACCATGAAGTTAGCAATTTATTGAAAATGAAATTATCCAGAAAACAACAACAATGAACTTGAAAGCAACACCCAAAACCAACCTAGGACTATGCATGTCCAGATTTAGAAAACCCTAACCCCCAAACATTAAACAGTAACAAACGAACCCAAAAGCCCTAAACAATGATCATTTCAAATAAAGAAGAACAAATAAAGGAGAAAAATGTACCTGAACGAAGGATTATGGGGGGTTTAGATGAGAACATGACCAACCTGAAGTTGCAGAGGGAGAGAGGTGGGGGGGAAGGTGACGAAAAGAGAAGGGCAAGAATATAATATTGGGGTACACAAGGGACTGATATGATACTTGTTTGTGGGGACTGAAATGATACTTGGTTGTGGGGACTAAATTGAAACTTGGGGAAGGGGTTTAATTAGATGGCATCCAACAAGGCAAGTTAAGTGCCACATAAGCAGGGTTAACGACGTTAGGGGACGAAACTTAATGGAGGGACCATTTTGAATCACGATTTGCAAGTTCAGGGACTAAGTTGCTATTTCGCTAATTTCAGGGACCAACTTGATACTAAGTCCCAATTTCAGGGACTAAATTGACAATTTACTCATTAATTCAAATTTGGGATTTGATGGGCTGAACATGTCGTTTATTTTCTTTTTCTTTTTTTGACAGAAAAAAATGGCTTTTATTAAAATATAGGACAAAAGTCAGCAATGAGACAATGAGGAATTAGGACTGATCATCGGTCAGTTTCGGGTGGGTTCAGGCCCAAAATGCCCAACCCGATTGAAACCGATGAGGGTAAAATACAACCCATTTCCACCCATTTTCATCGGCGGGTTGGTCGGGTAACGGTTTGGTCGAGTAACGATTTGATTGGGTGGTTTGCAAAAGGTAAGGGATTATTTTATTATTTTATTTAAAAAAATTAAAAAAATATATAGTAATTTAACCAAGTCAACCAACAGTCATTCTGTTTGAGCTGAGTGGAAACTTTAGGGGAAAAAAATTTGAACAAACTAGAGAGATCTAGAAGCTTCTTCACATAGTCCACACCACAAGAAAACAACTCTCTCCCTCTCTCTCTCTCCTCCATTTGCATGGATTTGGACCAGAGAAGGGTGCTGCTCACGGTGGCCGGCGTGGCAAACTTAATTTTGTGAGGATATAACACTTGATCTCTTGGTAAAGCTCTTCGGAAACAAATGAAAAACTAAGTTTTCAAATGAATAATCAATTAAGTTTTTCATGGTCAAAAAGGTTTTCAAAAGATGTTAATTGAAAAAGGAAATTAGGTGAAGTTGTACACCTGTGTGTTACACATGCGTATCTTTAGTTAATTTGCCTATTGTAAGTGAAAATCTTGCTATACACCTGTGTACGTGAAGTGCACACATGTGTATTAAAACTCATTCTTGGGAAAAATGAAGTATATCATACACCTGTGTATAGTTCAAACCAGAAACCTCAAGATTTGAGTTTGTGAACTCAATCTGTGTACACAATATGTTTAAGTGTTTCTGGGTTGAATGTTCATATATACATCGATGTACACAAGATAGCAATATGTGTACTCAAGAACAAAGCAAGAAGTAAATCGATGTACACAAGAACATAGTCTGTGTATACATGTGTGATAGTTCAGAAACCTTTTAATACACATGTAAACTACACAGATTATTTAGTATCAGTTTTTGAAAATAGATTCTATTATGATTCTAACTGATTCTATAACTTTTTCAATGGATCTATTTCTTCAAATTACTATAAAAGGACATTATAGAAATACTTTTCAACAACAATTCATTCAGAAATTACACTCACGAATTCTAGAGTTTCCTACTGAGCTTCATCTTTGAGAGAAGAGTGTTATATTCACTAAGTGCTTCAATTTGTAAAATCTAACTTCTAGAGTCATATTCTTTCATTCAAGTTTCGATTTGTTGATTAGAGAGAGGGTATCTCTCAGATGTATTACAAGGATAGAAAGGGATCCTTAGGTTGAAAGGCAAGTGTGCTTTTGGTGAAGTTTTTCAAGTTGGTGAAACTTTGATGGTTTAAGAAAATGAGTCTCTTAGTTGTTTCACAAAGATAGAAGGGATCCTTGGGCTGAAAAAGCCAGTGTGCCTTTGGTGAATTTTTCAAGGTAGTGAGGTCTTGTGATGAATGTAATTGGATACTGTAAAATTCTGATTATAGTGGATAAAACTCACAAAGGAGTGGGGACTGGATATAGGTTACCAGTTGGAGGTAGCTGAACCAGGATAAATCGGTTTGCGCATTCTTCTTACCTTTAAACTTGATATATTTGTCATATATAAGTTCTTGGTTAGGAATGTTTGAATGCTTAAATGATTCTTTATGCTGAAATCTTTTCTTAAACATAGATATGATTGTTTGTGCATTACTGTGATAATCATTAAACAAGTTATAATCTGAATCTTGGAAAATAAATCTCTGAAATTGCGTGAAAACGTTTTTCAAAGAAATATCTATTTTTCTTAAAGTGGTGTAAAAGTTTTAAAACCCAATTCATCCCTCTCTTGAGTGTGTAGCCACAACCAACAAGTGGCATCAGGGCTAAAACTTTTGTTAAAAAGCTTAATCACTTCAAGAGATGGCTACAAATGATATCCTAGGTAATTGGGCTTCTCTAACTCGACCGTTGCTTTTAATGGTAATGCATGCTTGTATTGGAAAGAAAGGATGTTAATCTTTCTTGTGGTTGTTGGTTATGATATCTTAGATGCTGTAGAAAATGGACCTTAGTCCCATTTACTCTTGATGATAAAGGAAACAAAAAGGAAAAACCAAAAGATGATTGGAATGATGATGATAAAACGAAAGTTGGTTATAATGTTAAAGCAAAGAATATTATAACAACTGCTTTGATTTATGATGAGTTTTTCAGTGTCTCTAATTGCAAGACAGCAATGCAAATGTGGGACATTCTCCAACTTACTCATGAAGGCACTAATGATGTCAAGAGAGCAAGGATGAATGCTCTAATCCATGAACTGTGTTGTTTCACATGAATCATGGAGAACCAATCGATGCAATGCAGAAAATATTTTCTCATATTATAAATCATCTTGCTGCACTTGGAAACATCATTTCGGATGAGAATCAAATCAACAAATTCACGGGATGTTTAAGTAGAGAATGGCAACCTAAATTTACTACAATTTATGAATCCAAGGGTCTTGATACTATGAATATTGCGACACTCTTCAGTATGTTAAAAGAACATGAAATGGAGTTGAATAGATTGGTGCAATGTGAAGCTGAAGACCAGAAGAAAAGAAGCATTGCATTGAAGCTGAAAAATATATAGAAGATGAATCCTCAAATGAAGATGAAGAAGAAAATCTTGATTATGATGATAAGGATATTAATTTATTTGTAAGGAAGTTCAAAATTCTCTTTGGAAAACGAGTACATCAAAAGGTGCAAGCTCTTCCTCGACTATCAAATGCTATGAATGTGGCAAAGCTGGTCACTACAAGAATGAATGTCCATTCCTTCAAAAGAAAGAAAATATTTTTAGAAAGTTTAAGAAGGAAAAGAAGCCTAAATGTGCATACATTTCTTGGAAGGATAATGATCTTGGACCAACAGATGATTCCAATTATGAAGATTAAAATTTGTGATTAATGGCTAAGCATCATGATGAAGAAGATGAAGTAAATAAATCTAACTTTGATGAATTACCTTCTTAAGAAGAATTACAAAATGCTTTTGAAGAACTTTATAAAGAATCCATTAGACTTGATAGATTGCTTACTATGTCTAAGAAAATCATCACATGCCTAGAGGAGAAATTTTCTTTTTAAAACAAAGAATAAGATGAAGTAAAAATAGAAAATTGTGCTTTAAAAGAAAAATCTGTTATTGTTTTGAATCCACTTATATGTGATAATTGTCCTAAGTTGGGAAAAAAAATAAATGAATTGAATAGTGATCTATCTAGACTTACTAGTGGTAAAGGCAACTTGAATGCACTACTTGGACAATAAGAAATGAAAAACCAAGCTGGTTTAGGATGCAAAACTAAGAAAAAGGGAAACATCTTTAGAAAATTGTATGTCTCTCATTTTGCTAATACATCACAATATGTTAGATGTTATTATTGCAATAAAAAAGGTCATATAACTTCTATTTTCAATATGAGAAATAATTATTCATTGCGTATAAGGTAAATTTGGGTTCCAAAAGGAACTATATCATATTCTAACCATGAAGATCCTAGGAAAAGTTGGGTATCTATAGTACAAACATAAATTATGTGTTGCAGGTGTGTATGAAGGCCAAGAGCTTAAATTAGTATCAGATAGAGGCTTCTCCAAACACATTACAGGTAACAATAAAGAAAGAACACTGACTGAATATGCTTTCTAATTATCATTATTAATCTATAATTGTGCATCCTTCTATTTAAAGTTATTGAAAATTTGTGAATTTTATCATTGGAACCAAATGAGTTTTTCTTATGAACAAGTTTGATGAGAATGAAATCATAGTGAAAAATAAAGCTAGATTAATGGCTAAGGGCATAATTGATCTCTATAATTGATGTTTTGATTGATTGATCTTATTGTATGAATGATTTTATGTTCTTAAATGTGTGTTAACTCATGTTTAAATAGATAAGATTCTGATCAATCTATGTTATACATCGATTGCTTTGTGTTGTGATTGATCCTGTTATCCAGAAATGTGTAACACCCCATTTTTCTTATTAGGCCCTTATGTATGTTTAACTGTTGCATGTTGTTAAGTTTGACCTTAGGAGTGTTGTAAGGGGCTAAGTGGGACTTTTCAAGTGAGAAATATCTTTCTGATGCATGAGCACGACATTGCTCATGTATCAGCACGCCCGTGCTTAAGGCGTGTGCCTTGTGTCTTTCTGAGCCACAAGCACAATCGTGCTCAAGGGAAACACGCTCGTTGACGGTGATGTTGTCTACCCATGCTTAACTGAGCACGACCTCATGCTCATGTTAAGCACGACCGTACTTAAAGGGAGCACAGCCGTGCTCTGGTCTGAAGTTATAAATAGAGAGCAGTCTGTGAGGGTTTTGACTGAAAACCCTCTTTTTGGCACTTTGGGCAATCCTAGTGTGACAGAAACCTCTTCCCTTTCCCTTCTCTTGAACCCTTTGAAGTTCTCGGTGTTCTATAGTTCATTTGGGAGAGAAGTCACACGCTAATTAAAAGGTAAAGGTTTGTCCCTTTGTTAATTTCTTATTAATTGTTGTTTGGATCTGAGATTAATGTTTGCCCTTTTGTGTTGGCCAAGGCTTGAGGAACTCATCGAGCCGCTCGAGGGAACGTGTTTAGTTTGCCCGCGTCATCGTTGTTTGGAATCTTCATACCAGGTATGGGGAGAAGGGATAGTATGAACATGTAGGCATTGGGGGTAGCATAAGATGAAGGGTTAACCCATGACCCTATCTGTTTTCTATTTGTTTAAATGGTACTTGTTGTTAATTGTTATTCGCTATCCTATTCATGATGATGAATGATTATTTTTTATTGGTATGCCTATTTGTGAATGATGTTTAATGATGCCATGAATGGATGTTCATAATGATGATAATGGTGCTATTATGATTTGATGATGATATTGCCATGGATGATTGATTTGGCTTTTCTGTTTATGTTATGAGATGAACGTTGATGTTAATAAGACTCTATATAAATAATAGGGCTTATTAATAAAGTTAATAAGACAGTTAAAGACGATAATAATGATGTTTAAGAATTAAGAGATGTTTTCCCAATTTGTTCATAAGACATGAATATAGTATGAGAGGCAAGGTTAAGAAGTTCAAAGGTTTAGTTAAAGACCCTAGGACTGGTTCATGAGTGTTTTAGGAACATTAATAATGAAGCTGGAATTAAAGGATTAATTCCCCATAATGATAAGACATGGAGATTAATTAAGAATAATGAAACCGAGGACTGATGGATAGTTAAAAGCCAATAGGATTGATCCTTGAATGCCCTAGGGAACATAGCAAGGGTTCCTGAACCCTTTATGCACAGATCAGTATAGTCGTGCTCTAACAAGCACGACCGTGCTTAAAGTATAGTACGCCCGTACTAGGGGGTAGCACGGACAGAACAAAACGCTGAAATAGGAACAGGGGCGTTTCACCCCAAACGTCCCCAATAAGGAAATAAGACACCAAACGAAGTAAAGACAAGCTACATAACTTAAAGATAATATTGTACCTTAGTAGTCGAGTGGCCAAGGGGGCCTTGATGCTAAATGGTCAGGGTGTTGAGCTCAGGTGCTTATTGGTTAGAGTGTTAATTAAAAATTAAAGATGATGTTGTACCATGGTAGCCTAGTGGCCAAGGGGGCCTCGATAGCCGAGTGGTCGAGGTGTTGATCTGGTGCTTAAGGATCAGAGTGTCAAAAGATAAAAGATTAAAGATAACGTTGAACCTTGGTAGCCTAGTGGCCTAGGGGGCCTCGATAGCCAAGTGGTCGAGGTGTTGATGGTGATAAAACTTAGGTAGCCGAGAGGCCCAAGCGGAGGTGGTGATTGTTATTTATGCGTTGTGTTGATCATGCATTCACGCATCAAAGATGTTAGTGGGGGAGGTTCAACATAGGGGAGGTCGTCTGAGAATAAGGTGATCTGGCCGTCCGCGGTGGTTTAATTGATCTGGTCCCCCATGGTGGCACATCCGAGAGTAAGGTGCGTCAGCTATCCAAGGGGTTCACCCATGGTTTGGTGAACTGCCGCCATTGGTGCTTAATTGCCAATGTGGATATGTAGCTCCGAAGTTGACATTCTGAGGTAGATTGGATCCAAGTGCATAATGGAGTAGTGGAGTAGAGTTGCACCGTATAGCATACATTGATTGAACTGTTATGGATGATGTGTATGTATTATGCATGATGATTTGTGATAACATGCTATGTTTGTATGATATATGCTCATCTTGCTAACTGCTTCCTTGCCGTTATGTTCATATATATGTTCCTTACTCTCCGTCTTTGTGTTTGCTTTGCATGTATCTTTTTGTTTATGCAGAGGACGGTGAGCAGCTTGCTGAGGAGTGACTTTGAGGAGCCACTACTCGTAGTATAGGATTACCTAAGTTTATGTTGTTTAAACGAGATGTTTCAAAGTATGGTTATACCAGCTCTGTAATGTGACATCGGGGTTGGGTTTCGTTATGTTTATGTTATGTTTTTCTTTTAAAACTATTTATTTCCGTGATGTTATCGTGTTATGAATACATGCAGGGCAGAGGGTGTCACAAAATGTCTATACACAAACTGCATACATAGATGTACTTCATGATTTTAGTTGATTAAGTATCAATACACAATTTAAGTTCATAGATGTATTGTTTAAATAAAATATTGGAGCATCAGTACACCAGATATGTGCACAAATGTATGGTATCCTTTAAGAATAGATAAAACACTTTAAATGAGTATAATCGATGTCATACATCAATTCTGATAAGATTTGGAAAGATCAACTCTGTGTGCCTTAATATACATCCATTAGGTGTTTTATGCACATATGTATATATCAGTTCAGGAATATGTCCTCACATATGATGCATTATACACAGATTAACTTTTTCGTACATAGATGTATATTATCTAAAAATCTCATAACTCAATTTTTTATAAGGATACACTACAACAGATTCGCGATTTAATAGTGTTTAATTTCGACATTTTACAGCGCTTTTGGACACTATCGAAAGTTGTAAACAAGGATAGCACTTATGAGGCGTTGTCTTTGGTTTAACTACAATAGCATTTGTCCAATGAAATGCTATAGTCTTTCACACTAAAATGCCCATCTAGAAAACAATGCTAACTTGGGTTCACAATAAAGATAACGTAGACTAAAACATGCACTATCTTAGTTAGCCAATAACGATAGATTGATTTCATTAATGTGCTAGCTTAGTTTTAACTACGATAGCGTTTTGTAAACAAACACTGTCTATTAGTCACCTTTTTTTTAATTGTTATTTTCACCGCTTTCTGCACATTCCCTTGCATTCACCAATCAAAAACAACATTTAGCAATTAAAAAACAACATTCAGCCATTAGAAAATAGCATTTAACATTCAACAAACAAAAGATTGATCAACAAAATCGACTATTAATCAAACTTTGGTGCTTAAAAGAAAAGCTTATATACCTCTATCAAACAAAAGATTAAAACAATCCCCCAACTTTAAAGTACTATTATCATTATGCATTACTGAAACATGAAAAAAAAAAAAAAAAGATCTGAAAGGACAATGACAAACCTTCACTTCACTAATGTGTTGTTGTGATCCAGAATAATATAGTAACCCGAAGCAAGTTCTATTCTTTTGTGTCTGAATCAACCTACAGAATCAAAAAATTAATTACCAACACATGTTTATGTAAAAGGTTAAAGAGGCAAAATAAATGAGATTAATAGCACCACTCCTTGCCCATAAAGCCTCAAGTTTTTTTATTCATAGTTGCATACAATTGTTTCTTTCCCAGCAATTTCACAATGATGGAGCTTTTCCTAGGTTTATGAAGTCTCCATTTCTCAGTGTTACTAGTAGCTAGATTATAAAATATGCGCTCATCCAATTCCACCACAACATCTTGTTCTGGTTCGCTATTATTAGGCTTGTCTTTTTTCCTTATTGGGATCACATGTCTCCTCATCCTTCGATTCACTTGTGTCCTCTAACAAAGCCTCCCCTTCTATATTATATCTCACCGCTTCTGCATAAGATGCAGCTTTAGGTTGATCCTTTTCCTCCTCTACGGTTTCATGCATCCACTCTTCTTCCCTAGAAACCAAAGAGTTTGTTCCTGAAAAAAGTTCCCTCATTCTTTCTCAACTTCCTTTTGATTCTTTGTAAGATGTCAGATTCTTCCGCTAACAGCTCCGAAGCCATTCTTGTCTCAAGACACTCAAAAACTCCAAGAAAGCTCCAAGAACCACGTTCTCTTTCTCAAAAGACTCTTGACTTGGATTTTGCCTCTAAATAGTGATCGTCAAATGAATGGTTTCAATGTTGCCTGCTGAGTCCGCACAAAACAAGTACTCCTGGATATGTGTAATACCCGGTAATTTTAATAATTTAATTCTAAGATTTAAATGTTGTCATATCCTATAAGTTTTTTTTTTTTTAAAAAAATCCTTGTATAATGGTTTCATGTATTTATTTTATAAATATGTTTTTAAATAATAAAGTATGCTATAAAAAATTTGCTATTCAATTTTCTTTAGAGAATTAAATAAGGATTTTAAGGAACAAAAGTGATTGTGCATAACTGTCATACCTACGTGTTTTAATAATTATGATTATGTCAATAATAATATATTAAGTTGTGATTAATTTGTTTTATGATTGATAGTAATTAATTTATGATATTAAGACATCAATAGGGTAATACATAACATGACATACCTTTAGCAAGTTAATTAAAATTTAACTAGTAAGTTAATGTTAATTTTTGGGTCTTGTGCCTTAGGGTTTTAAGTTTAAAAGTGGAGGAACCCTTTCTCGTTGCCATTTATGATTTATCACATTTTCTCTAAACCCTAGAGGGAAGTTGAGCTTGGGAGACAAGAGGAGGAGCATTCCATGGTGGCTCATTTTCATCTTTTCTTTATTTTTGTTTTTCTTGGAAGCTCAACTTAGAATTTACAAGAGGTGAGGGATTTATTTAAATTTTTGTGTGAATCTTGTTAGGGTTATGGTAAAAGTATGTTAATGCTTGATTTTATTGATTAGATTTTTGTGGGTGTTGTTATTATGGATTCTTAATTCTCAGTTGATGTATTATAATGTGAAATAGTGGCCTATTTGAGGTTACAACAATATAAGCTGTATTGCCATATTTATTTCCCTTGTATGACCTGCGAAAATGAGAAAAAATTGGCGGGAAGGCACAGTACGAAGGATGCAAATTTTTGAACTGGTATTAACCATAATAGACATGAGTGGTGGCTGTGAAACATAAAGCCACTTTTTGTGGCATGAAAGCCAAAAAAAATTTGTTGCAAGTTGGACAATGGTTATGGGTGAAATTGGTTAGTAGTTGAAGCATTAAATTCAATGCTTGCAAATCTTCTCTATAAATAGAGACATTGCCTCCTTCCAATATCATCCCATGGCAAGCATCTCAGCCAAGAGAGCAAGAGAGAAAAAATATTCAAGAGAGAGAGATAGTTTCTCCTGTGAGGTTTCTCCTTGTGTGTATTCTCCTATATTCAAGAGATGATGTTATTGTTCTCTCCTTGTATTTAGAGAGAGGTCTTGTAATTTCTTCCACTTAGTGAAAATCTTTTTATTCTTGCCCCGTGGTTTTTCCCTTATTCGTTGAGGGTTTTCTACGTCAATATTGTTTGTTCAGTTCCTCTTTTGTTATCTCTTATTTTAGCTGTGTGATATTATTCCGTCACTTTGGTACCCAACAGTGTTATCGGAGCCATTGGTTCGTGATCACTATTCCACTGTAGCAAACTGATAAAGTATCGGGTTCATAAGAAAATTCTTAATATACTATGTGGTTGCAGCATCGTCTGATCTTCCACATCAGAAAAGAATTATTCTTGTTGATGGAAATATAGTGTTGTAATGTGAATATGCATGTCTAGGAAAGTTCTGGCTAGTAAAGACTTGGTATTTAAGTGTATCTATTAGTGACCCACCTCTCTTTCCTAGGAACTTACCTAGTGTACTATTTATGGACTAGGCCACTGTTCCAGTATTCAATACTGTTCACGGGACTAATTTGGTGTAAAACCATGGCAGCAAAATTTGAGATTGAGAAGTTCAACGGGAGTAATTTCTCCTTGTGGAAATTGAAGATAAGGGCAGTTCTGAAGAAGGATAATTGCCTAAACCCAATTGATGGTAGACCCTCAGATATCACTGATCAAAAGTGGAAAGAAATGGATAACAACTCTATTGCCAATTTGCACCTAGCAATGGCAGACTCAGTATTGTCAAGTATTGGAGAAAAGAAGTCTGCAAAGGAGATATGTGATACTCTTATTAAATTGTATGAGGTCAAATCTTTTCATACTAGAATATTCTTAAAGAGAAGGCTCTACACTCTTCGGATGAGTGAATCCACATCGGTGACGAATCACATCAACACTCTAAATACGCCATTTCCTCAGCTCATAGCGTCAGATTTCAAAATAGCAGAAAATGAACGTGCAGAACTTCTACTCCAGAGTTTACCAGAATCGTATAATCAACTCATCATCAACATCACAAATAATAATGTTACTAAATCTCTGTGCTTTGATGATGTTGCCGGTGCTACTCTTGAAGAAGAGTCTAGACGCAAGAATAAGGAGAAAAGGGCAGAAAGTTCAAAGCAAGTAGAGGCATTAACGATGACTAGAGGCAGATCAACAAAACGAGGCTCCAGTGGCAGTCAAGATCATGGTAGATCAAAATCTCGAAGAAAGAAGAATCTTAAATGCTACAATTGTGGCATGAGAGGGCACTTGAAGAAGGAGTGTTGGCATAACAAGAAGAATGGAGAAAAAACTTCTGAAGCAGCAACATCTTAGAGATGTGTTGCAAGTACCTCAGATGGTGGAGAAATCCTATATAGCAAAGCAGCAAGCAGTTCTAAAGGCGGAAAACAACTCAATGATGTCTGGATAATGGATTCGGGCGCGACATGGCACATGACTCCACATCGAGATTGGTTTTGCACTTATGAGCCTGTCTCACAAGGATCTGTGTTCATGGGAAATAATCACGCCTTAGAAATTGCGGGAGTCGGTACGGTCAGATTAAAGATGCATGATGGTACTGTTCACAAATCACAAGGGGTAAGACATGTGAAGGGATTGAATAAGAACTTATTGTCCATTGGGAAATTGGATGACCTCGGGTGTAAGATCCATACTGAATGTGAGATCTTAAAAGTAGTGAAAGGCAATCTTGTGGTAATGAAAGCTGGGAAGATCACAAGTAATATATACATGCTTTTGGGAGATACATTGCAAGAGGCAGATGCATCAGTTGTAGCAATGAGCCAAGAAGATACAACAATGATGTGGCATCGCAGATTAGGCTATATGTCGGAACGTGGCTTGAAAGTCATTGCGGAACGCAATCTCCTGCCCGGGCTCAAGACGGTGAATTTACCGTTCTCTGAGCACTGTGTGATGAGTAAGCAGCATAGATTGAAGTTTGCTAGAGTAACTACTAAAAGAAAACACATACTGGACTTGATTCATTCTGATGTATGGGAATCACAGGAAATATCTCGGGGAGGAGCAAAATATTTTGTGTCATTCATTGTTGACTATTCTAGAAGATTATGGGTGTACCCAATCAAGAAGAAGTCAGTTGTGTTTTCAGTATTCAAGGAGTTCAAAGCACAAGTAAAGCTTGAAACTGGGAAAATAATTAAGTGCTTGAGGACAGACAATGGAGGAGAATATGTAGATGACGATTTTCTGGCATTTTGCAAACAAGAGGGTATTGTAAGACAATTCATAGTTGCACATACACCTCAGCAGAATGGTATAACAGAGCGGATGGACAAAACTCTCCTAGATAGAACAAGAGCCATGATGAGAACAATGGGAGTGGCCAAATTTTTCTGTGCAGAAGCAGTTAAAACCTCTTGTTACATGATAAATCTATCACCATCAACATCGATTGGTTTGAAGACACCAATGGAGATGTGGAAATGAAAACCAGCTGATTATTCTTTTCTGCATGTGTTCGGATGTCCTGTTTACGTGATGTACAACTCCCAAGAAAGAACAAAGTTGGATCCAAAATCCAGGAAATGTATATTCTTGGGGTATGCTGACAATGTTAAAGGGTATTGCCTGTGGGATCCCACTGCCCGAAAGGTTGTTGTCAGCAGGGATGTAGTCTTTGAAGAAAATGAATTGAAAAGTGACCAGAAAAATGACAGCACTACCAAAGAAATTACTGCAATTTGTAATACCCTGATTTTTGTATACGCTGTATTACTAGTAACGATATATTTATTTATATTTTTTTCTGAGACCTAGGAAATGATTTTGGAGAAAAAAAAATCATATCTAGAACCTACTCTGTGGTAGGAAGCTCTGGTTAAAATTTGGGTTTAAAACTCAGACGGAAACCGGTCTGCGTTTTTACTGACAGTATAATTTTATACCGGCAGAAAACAGTAATTTGACTCGAAACTGAAAAATTATATATTTTTATATTATGTCCATGAGGAAGTCTATTTTCCAAAGTATTGCCCAAAAATAAAATATTAGATTTTATTCGGGCGAATTTTGGCGAAAAACGGATGGAAACCCTAATCGGGTAAAACGACGGAGCCGGAAACGAAATTAGAGGATTGGATCGGTGAGTAATGGATGGCTCATGAGAGGTGAGTCATGGTATGACTCACCATTGTAATGATGACAATTGGTGAAAAGTCCTTTTTGCCCTTGAACTTTCATTTTAAGTCTAATTTTGTCCTAATCTTTTGCGACCAAAATGCCCTTGGATTTACCATCTATTTACAAGTTTGTCCCAAAAATTTGAGACCAAAGTACCCCCTTCACTCCCTCAAATTCGTGGCTGCCCACTTCTCCCCCACACTTAGCCAAATTTTCATTTCTTTCTAAGGCATTTCCTTAACAAAACACAAAGAACACCATAGTTGTTCTTGCAAAGTTCTTCATTTTTCTTCAAGTTCTTCATCAAATATCTTCAATCCAAGGTGAGGATCATGTTCCTCATCATCTTAGCTTCATTAATCTTCCACAAATTTCCATTTTCATCAAATTGTTCTCAAATTTCAATTCCTAGATCTAGTTCTTCAAAAATTCACCAAAAATCATAGAAATATGTTTTGAGTGTTCTACCACTTGATCTTAACTCCCTACTACCTCTAGTTGTTGGATATAGTAGCTTGAATTCAAAAGAAAATCCTAGCCTTATTTTTCAATGCTGGCCGAATCTAGGTATATATGAGTTAAATGGATTTTGTTCAATGTTTAACTTAGATGATGATGGCCATAAGTTATCTAAGGTGTCTAGTTTTTAAATCCAAGAGTATATGATCAAAAGAATTTCTAACCTATTTTACTTATTATGACCGAAACCCTAACCTTAGAGGTGAGAGGATTTTGTTTCATATTTTTAACATGTAACAATTTATTTATGCAAGTTCATACTATAGTAACTAGAATCCAAAAGATGGAGTTGAGAAAATAACCCTAGCCCTATTAATGACTCATGGCCGAACCTAGCATGAATGGGTCATAATTGGATTTTGTTTGATTTATTTGTGTTATGTTGTTTTGGTTGAAGGTTAACCATTAACCGTGGTAGAGTAATGAGGATCGGAAAGTTCAGGACTTCGGTGATAAGTTCAGGCGGGGGAAAGATTCAACCTATCGTCGAAATGGATAAGTAGTTTATAATATAATAATTGTGTAGGGCGACCTAAACCCTACTAGTGGTCGAGTAATCAACAAGACCAAAATCATATTGGAATCTTTTCCGTAATACCAATGATGATTTGTGAATTGTAGGTTTATTGACGTTAGGATATTTTAGAATATTTGAGGATGTCTGACTTTAATATTATTGAATTGTTTGTGATACGCTGGTTGAGGTATTCTACTACTTGTGACGTTTTATTTTGCTGTTTGAATATTGTATGATTATTGTATTATGCATGATCTGCTTGGTTTGATAATGTGTTTAGTTGGCTTTTAAGCAAAGATATATGTTGTTCGGGGGATATTCATATGGGTGAGAGAATGAATGTGATTTAGAGATGCCTAGCCTAATTAAATTATTTAATGGATGAGATGTGACATAGAATGCGAGTTAAGACGATGATGGAGGGTTGAGGCACTAGGATGTAATTGATGCGAGTCGGTGAGAATCATATAGAGGTATGCTGTTGGTCATAGCTATGAGAGTGGAATGCATAAGGTCAGCATATCCGTAGATATATCCGTAGTTCTTGCAGAGCGGCTCCGTGTAGCTTAGGGCTACTGTGGCTTTTGGTTACTATGGTTTCGGACCATTGATGTGCTATTGATATTATTATTATGAGTAGCTATGGGCTACTGTGGCTTCGGGCTACTATGGTTTCAGACCATTGGTGTATAAAGGTGTGTGATGGTGTATGAAGGTGTATACGGAGATAAATATGATAATTCAGAGTACTTGCTCGTATGAAGGATTAATATCCATATTATGATAAGAATGTGTGTCGTGCTCATGATGGACCTGTTAGTTAGGTTTAGATTGCATGAGTTGAGAGTAGAGGATGATGATGTAAATTAAGGATGAATGTTGAATATGTGTGATGTGTGTCTGTGACTATTGTTATATTATGTGCTATGTATTCCTTTCCGCTTTTGATGATAGAAATGTTTCTTATCCCCTATATTTTTCTGTATGCTGTATTTTATTTATTATGTGGTCGTACGAGAAGACCCTATGGAGGAGCTCGATAACGAGGAGTTGAATGGAACTCCTAATGAACCAGAAGCTGGAGGACGAGCTGTGAACCCCGGTGATAGAGTTTAGGTAGTTATGGCCAGTGTGTTAAGACGTTTTATATTTTTCCGCTTATAATAATTGTATAACTATATAACTGTTAGGGATCCTACTGATGGGATACCCTAAACAGTGTCTTGATAACTCTGACGCATAAACATATGGTGTGTATGTATTTAATATATATGGTGTGTTGTTGTAAATTTTCTCACACTGTATGTTTCTAATTAAGTTTTAAATTTTCGCCTATTTCAGAATACATGTTTCAACATTAATCGCACGAATTAAATAATTAATTAATGAGGTTTTAATTTAGTAATACAATGGGGCACAATGCGGTGTCTCACAGTTGAGAGAGAAATAAAGTCTACAGAAGAGGATTCTTCTGAAACAAAACAAGAGCACGAAGAACAGGAACATGATGATGTCAATGATGAAGATGTTCGACGATCAACGCATCAGGGTAGGAAACCATCTTGGCACTCAGACTATGTTATGGCAAGTCATGATGCATACTGTCTTTTAACTGAAGAAGGAGAACCGTCAACCATTCAGGAGGCTTTGAGCAGTTCAGATGTTTCTCAATGGCTGACAGCAATGCATGAAGAAATGGAAGCCTTCCATAGGAACAACACATGGGAACTTGTTGAACTTCCAAAGGGTCGGAAAGCCATAGGGAACAAATGGGTCTATAAGATCAAACGAGATGGCAATGATCAAGTGGAAAGGTATCATGCCAGACTGGTGGTTAAAGGATATGCTCAGAAAGAAGGTATAGACTTCAACGAGATATTTTCTCCTGTTGTCAAACTTACTACTATCAGAGTAGTATTGGCTATTTATGCTGCATTTGATTTACATCTTGAATAGTTGGATGTAAAGACTGGTTTTCTTCATGGAGAACTTGAAGAAGAAATTTATATGCTCCAGTCGGAAGGCTTTAAAGAACAAGGAAAAGAAAACTTGGTTTGTAGGTTGACCAAATCTCTGTACAATCTAAAGCAGGCGCCCAGATGTTGGTACAAGAGATTGATTCCTTCTTTATTAGCCTTGGATACAACAGACTAAGTTCAGACCATTGTACATACTAAAAGAGGTTTGATGATAATGATTTCATCATTTTGTTGTTGTATGTGGATGACATGTTGGTGGTAGGCCCCAACAAAGATCGAGTCGAAGAATTGAAGGCACAGTTGGCTAGGGAGTTTGATATGAAGGACTTGGGACCCGCAAACCAGATTTTAGGGATGCAAATTCACCGAGACAGAGAAGATAGGAAGATTTGGATTTTTCAAAAGAACTATCTAAGGAAGGTCTTGCGGCGCTTCAACATGCAAGATTGTAAGCAAATTTCTACCCCAATTCCTGTCATTTATAAATTATCCTCAGGTATGAGCCCTAGCAGCGAAGCGGAGAGGATGGAAATGTCTCGAGTACCATATGCATCAGCGGTGGGAAGCCTTATGTATGCTATGATATGTACAAGACCAGACATTGCACAAGTAGTGGGAGCGGTTAGTTGATTTATAGCAGATCCTGGTAGAGAGCATTGGAATACTGTTAAGAGGATCCTGAGATACATCAAAGGAACCTCGGCTGTTGCTTTATGTTTTGGAGGATCAGATTTCATTGTCAGGGACTATGTTGATTCGGATTTTGCAGGTGATCTTGATAAAATAAAATCTACTACTGGCTATGTGTTCACACTTGCAGGAGGAGCGGTAAGCTGGCTATCAAAATTACAGACTGTTATAACTTTGTCTACTACAGAAGCTGAGCACATGGCATCTACTCAAGCTTGCAAGAAAGCTATTTGGATAGAAAGGTTAATGGAAGCACTCGGGCACAAGCAGCAGTAAGTTACTCGGGCACAAGCAGAGTGCCTTGCACATTGCAAGGAATCCAACCTTTCATTCCAGGACAAAGCACATAGGAGTTTGGTATCACTTCATTCGAGAAGTATTATAGGAAGGGAGTGTGGATATGCAGAAGATTCACACCAAAGACAACCTAGTAGATGTTATGACAAAGCCAATCAATACTGACAAGTTTACATGGTGTCGATCCTCCTATGGCCTATCAGAAACATAAGCAACGGGAAGTTGGCAAGGTAGAGAGATTTTGAAAGCTCACCAAAAGTGACTTTAAGTGGGAGATTATGAAACGTAAAGCCACTTTTTGTGGCATGAAAGTCAAAAAAAATATGTTTCAAGTTGGACAATGGGTATGGGTGAAATTGGTTAGTAGTTGCATTAAATTCAATGCTTGCAAATCTTCTCTATAAATAGAGACATTGCCTCCTTCCAATATCATCTCATGGCAAGCATCTAATCCAAGAGAGCAAGAGAGAAAAAAAATATTCAAGAGAGAGAGAGAGAGATAGTTTCTTGTGACACCCTCTATCTCGAAACGTGTATTATATAAATAGTAAATAAAAAAAGAGTTATTATGTTTTTGAGGATTAAAAACGTGGATTCTTGAAAACATTTTTCACAAAACATACTTGAGAGCATCACATCATAAAACTTGAATTTAACTAAAGAATAAAATAAAAACATCATAAACAATCATGAAGTTTGTATGGAAACATAATGATAGTAAATTAATCCCCTGACCCGATGTCACATATATCAGAGCTTTAGATCCCCATACAATATAAATAACCAAGTTTCAAAATTGAAAACATAAAGCGCTAAGACAACATGCAATACAGCCGTCTGCAACAGCTACATCACGACACTTCATAGAAGGCATCCCTCCACTACTCGTATATTCCTATAGACTCCTCCTTCTCTGTCACAAGACTAAAAATGTTGTATGGGTGAGAGATCATGTTCAAACCATATGAAGAAAAGAGACAGTAACCAAGACAGTGCGCATACACAATTACATAACATTAGCATACTATCCAACATACACACAAAAACGCACGACATATCAAGTTACATCATATCATATAAACAACTTATGCTACGCAATGCAGTGCTACTCCACTACTTCGTTATGCATGTGGATCCAAACTAACTCAGGATGAACGACTTCGGAGTTAAATATCCACATTGAGAATCTACTCCTCGGATAGCCAACGCATCAAACCAACGAATGCCTCGTCACGGGAGTGCAAGGAGAATCTACTCCTACCGTGGATGGCCAGATCGCCGTACTCTTGAGCGACCTCCCCTATGTCGAACGTCCATCAATAATAACATCTCCAATGATGCATGAGCAAACAACAAACAACGGGCAACTGCCACCACCTTAGCTTCAACAGAATCAACCGAAGACTACAGCGGAATCTACCGCAACACCTTTACTCCAACTAAATCAACCGAAGGCTACAGTGGAATCGACCGCAACACCTCAGAATCTACTGAGTCAAAGCCTCCTTGGGGCAAACTCTCAGCCACCAAGGTACAACATCAACAGCCCCTCGACCAATAAGCATCGGGGGCACCTTGGCCAATAAGCACCAAGGTTACAAACTTAACAGCATTCGGTACCCCAACGGATACCGGCTTAACTAATTCAACATCTCACCATCACATCTTCTTAAAATCTTTATTAATCATTAACCGAGTTATCTATTCAATTTCATTGATTGGTTATGTTATCTTATCATCATTGGGGTAATTGGGGTTAAAAACCCCTTAAAACCTTTAATCTCAGATTCTGTCCAGAGGGGTGAGCACAGGCGTGCTTAACCCCAGCACGGGGGTGCTGCCACTTAAGTGGAGCACGGGCGTGCTTCCTTTCCTGCACGGCCGTGCTCAGCTGCACGGTCATGCTTCCTGTTACGCATGGCTGTGCACTGATGCATGGTCGTGCCCCTCTGCTGCACGACCCTGCTTAAAGCGCGGCCATTTTCCAGAATTTAAACTGGGAGCACGGCGTGCTCCCTGTTCAGCATGGCCATGCTCATTGCGAGGCAGTACTATTCATGGCAGAGTTCTACACAGTTCTTTTAGCCAAAAACTCCCTAAACACTCTTGAATAATTCCTAAGGCTTTTATCTAAACCATTGGCATAAAAATCTCACCTCTCAGTATTTATTCATATTTTGTGAATATTTTTGGGGAACAACAGTCCCTTAATCATTGTGTTAACAAGAGCCCTATTTTAACCAATTAAGGGTTTATTAACATAAACATCATCAGCCAACGTTCAATCAACCAACAGGGTATACAACATACCAAATCAATCAACTAACATGGCATAACATTATCATCATCAACATTAACAAATAATATCATCATCAAGAATCATGCCAAAACAACACTATAACATACACTGATATCAACCATCACTAGAGCATATTCATACTTATTAACACAATTGAATCTCATTATGAAGGTTCATTACTCCTTCAACGAATATGACATATCAGAATCACAAACACCACAAATATACTTTTGTTCATACAAGGATTTATCAACCAATCAAAGTAAGCATAGAAGCGTAAAGAAGAATTATGCAAAAATCCCTAACCACCTCAATTCCCTCTCAAATCCCATACAGAATAAACAATCTCTCCCCCCATACCTTAGATTGGATTTCGCAACACATTGAAAAGAGGAGAAGGGATGTTCCGCAATATCGTTTGAATGCTTCTTCACCGCGGCATGAAAACAACAACGAGGGACACCCAGAATCAATCATTATTTCAAGAAAACTCAAAGGAGAAGTAAGAAGAACATAAGGAATGATTATTACCTTTATTTGAGACCTATTGAGACTGAAAGGAATGAATAAAAACACTAGCAAGATGACTCCATAGCAACATCAATGTTCTCATGGTAGAAGATGGTGAAGGATGATGAACGTGAGCAATTTTCCTTCAAGAACTATTGAGAGGCACCAAGGGAAAACAAAAGATATGAGGAGAGGCAGCTTTTCTGAATATTTAGTCATGGGAAAATAGTGTTTTGGTCGAGTCTTGTGGTATACAAAAAGAGTTAGGGCGTAACAGGCTCCTATTTCAGCCCAAACTACGTATGGTTCGGTATTTTGTACATAACTTGAGCTACGAGTGGGCTATTGGGACGTTCTTGGTGTCGTTAGAAAGCTTAAGAGACACAATCTCATATTAATGCAAATAATCATATATTAATATATATATTATCATATGTAATAATATATACATACATATATATGAATAAGCATAAAAATACTACAACACTAATCACAATTACATTATCAATTTTATAAATAACAATACTAACTTCATTAATAATAATAATAATAACAACAACAACAACAATTAGGCATCCATAGTAACATATACCCTTATGCGAAAATCAGGGTGTTACATTTCTGATGTGAGGTTTCTTCTTGTGTATATTCTCCTATATTCAAGATAGGGTATTATTGTTCTCTCCTTGTATTTAGAGAGAGGTCTTGTAATTTCTTCCACTTAGTGAAAATCCTTTTATTCTTGCCCCATGGTTTTTCCCTTATTCGTTGAGGGTTTTCCACGTAAATATTGTGTGTTCAGTTTCTCTTTTCTTATCTCTTATTTTAGCTGCGTGATATTATTCCGTCACTCTGGTACCCAACAGTGGCTTTACTTGCATAAATTTTTGGTTGCTCGTTCGTTGTCTGTCAGCACAAGGTGCTCCCTCTTAGAAAGTGCAATCCATCTAACATAGCAAGACTATTACTAGAGCTAGCATTTAGTTGTTATACATTCAGTTAGGCACACTGGTACAAGTTTACCATCAAATGAAATTTAAATTGCTTATAATTTAAGCTTGAAGACCAGCACTTGCAAACATTCAATCCTGACGTGGTGTTGAGGGCAATATAAGATCTATTGTAATTATATCTTCAAGTGATTACTGGGTTATGAATTATTTTTGGTGAAATAGAAACAAGTTTGATTTATAAGTTAGATCCAAGGGATTAGTTTAATCAAAATAATAATAATAGGAAACATAATACTTTTATGATGCGTTATAATGGAAAAGGATGATGTCAATGATGCTCTATGAAAAATGAATAATGTGCTTTATTTTGTGAAATAAATATATTATGATGGATTTGAGAATATGTACTTAAGATGTTTAAGATGATAAAGGTTTATAAAGTTGTACCTATTGTCATATTATTCTCTTATTTTATTTTAATGTTGGAAAGACTTATTATTTGTTTTGTTGAGTATTGTCAAAAAGAATGAATTGGGATAATCATTGAGGATTATTTTGATTACCACATTATGAATATTATTGAGAAAATAATTACCGGCACTCTTAAGTTATAAGATCAAGTGTATGAACGGATAATATTTATTGGATATCTCTATGCTTGGACCTAGAATGAATTAATTATATTATTGATGAATGTTGAATGTGAAATATATTGATTATGAGAATGTAAATATGCTCATGCGATATGATGATTGATGTATGTGATTGAAACTTATGGATTGTACTTGGTAGAATGGATTGACAAAAGATGATTATGAATCTTTGGGTAGGCCAATCGGGAAGCGGGAGGCCCCGATATATAAATATCACCGCTGGGGACGAGGGGACCCCATTAGATACCCCGGGTGTTGAGAGGGATGTTGATGTTAGTCGAAGGGTGCGGTATCTCCGAGGTAAGATGTTAAAACCGTCGGGGCAGGGGACCTTGAGCGAACAACCCCAAGTGGACCCGAAGACTCGATATTTATGATATGATATGTATCCCCTTATGAGCAGGAAATGAGTTATGAGAAAATAAAGTAGTGCAAGTCATTCCACAAGTACTAACTGGAGGGAAAGGATGTCCATACAATATATTTTTTTTTTATGAGATCATTTACATATGTGAAGGCATTTGTAACGTGTACAAGGAAAATGAGTATCTATCTGTTTGATCTAGTGCTTGCCTGAGTGTATGACTTTATTTCACCCTTGACTTTGTGTGATTGCATGTGTTGAGGGAAACTCCTTCATTAATCAGTGGACTCACCTCACGTTTAATATTTCAATTGTAGGTATCTGCGAAGCCGCTAGAAGCCTTGGATGTCATGTGGATAGCTTGATGGGTTATACCCTTAGTCTTTTTTTATTTTTATTTAAGGACTTTATAATTCTTTGTATTGTTAGTCACTCTGATGTATTATATTCCTTATGCAGTTATGAATGTAATCATTTTCTTTGGATGAAACATATTTTTGTATGCTTGTGAGGCTGTGAGGGGGAAAGATAGACTTTCATTTTCTGCGGTCATGACTACAAAATTCGGGTCATGACAACATGAACTTAACTCTCCTCTCTCTCTTTCTCAATAAGAAGAAAAGAAAGGTGTTGTCTAAGTTGCACCACCCAAAAAGTGGTGCAACCATGCTCCATCCCTAGCTTTGAAGTAATCTCAGTCGTCCCTGTGGACTATTATGTTTGACCTAGTCAAAGTATTATGTTTTGGTCAAATGTATTCTCTTATCTTGTATTTGCACTTTAGGACTGTACTTTATTGTATTTATGTCATTTTTGTATTTCCCCTTCATTATTTTTGTCTGTTTCTGATAAACCTTTGGTTCATATAGTTTTATGACTAGAAACACCTCAATTTTGATACCAATTATGCGAGTTCATTCTCGTTTTAGCCTAAATTTGGCTTTATTTGTTCACAAGCGACATTTTGAGTCTTAGGAATAATTTCTAGTCATTTCTTCTATTTTCTAGTCAAAATAAAGCATTTAATGCTACTTTTAATTTCAGGTTAAAAGTGAAGCTCTGGGAAACTTGGATTAAATGAGGAAAACAAGCAAAAAGAATTTTTTCAAGGTCTCACCCCGTGAGACAGTGCTAGCCTCGCGAGCCAGAACTGATGTAACACCCTTCTCGGGCGCTACATTGTCTGTGACATTTCCATTTTTCTAAGACCGAGTAAAGCGGAAAATAATTATTTTGTCAAAAATACGGGTTTATTTTTTTTCTTTTCTTTTCTCTTTAACAAATAATACCATACATACCCTTTAACATATAACATAAACTTATGCATCCATATTATACAACCAAGTTCCAAGTACCATCAGTCATACATGTTCAGAAAGAAGGCGGAAATACCAACGCCAGTAAATAACAACAGACTGAAAATATGTTTATAATAATAATATCTTTAGAGACATAACTCCACAAAATAAAACATAGACACGAGACTGGCCAGACACAAAAATACTGACAAAAGTCCATTATACTAAAGCCCTCGAGACTGTGTCCATGTCTCCCAGCACTCTCAAACTCCAGCAGGGTGCGATGGCGAAACGGTGTTGTCGTCATCTTTGATCAACGCAAGATAGAAAACAACAAACCAGAAAATACAGAAATGAGGTGAGATTTCAATTCATCTTACACTTAACGCAGACATGCAATGGTACGACACACAGGTACGTACAAAAATCAACAAACAGTTATGTCATCCATCACAACAGAAATAATAATATTTCACAACAACATAATCACAGGGCACCGTTTTCCCTAGATAGAAGACATCTAATACTCGAGGAATGACCTCTGATTTCCTATACCATGGTTTTAACAAACAGTCGGAGAGAGTGGTTCGGAGGATTGTTCCGGAGTACGCCAGCCTTGGGCAATAAAATGCGTCAACAGTCATCATGGTGCACATAGGCTTTTTCGGGAACATCCTACACTACCAGAAAATACATAGTGTCTAGTAGAGTATGTCGGTGTATTGCAAGATCACCATACCACAGAAGAGCAACCAACTGGGCCTATATGAGTATTTCATACCCCGACACCCCCAAGCATCAATAGATCGTCACTATGAAATTCGCACCCGCATTAAAGTGTTAGCTCGATCTCCTAGGCACAACGGCCTTACAGAACATAGTTTCACTATGTGTTTAGGCAAACTTTGCCGGAAATGCGTTCTTCTCGTCCATCCAACGGATGACATCGTGATTCCTTCGGAATTCTTTCAACGTACCATAACAGATGCTAGATGTCCTTAAGTCCGAATCACCGGTACTTAATCATCAAGCTAAAGTTCTCAAGTAACCTTTCATCTTTGTGCAATGTTTTCTTTAAAATTTGTTTACAAATCCTAGCACATTATGAGATTGGAATATAGGTCCAATTATTAGTTCTCTGTACTTTTCTAGTTGAGCCTTTTTCTTTGGCTTTCAATAAAACAAATCATTCTGAGTCCATTAAATCTTATGGAATATGGATAATGAATTATCCATACTTTATGACATAAGGTCGTGTTTCACCCCACATCATAATTTATTACGTTCGTATTTTCACTAAGTCATTCTTGACTTAGGTTTTTACACTTTACAGTAAAACCTCGTCTTTGAAGACAAAAATCCTTTTGGCTTAAAACCAAAACCTTTAGATAAAATCAAATCCATTTTCAAGAATAATTCCCCTCAAAGATACTTAGGTATCAATTTCTCCAAAACATTTTCTCAAAAATCCTTAAAACGTTTAACGACGGTTTCGCCGCTTTTTACTGAAATTAGGCCCAAAAATTCTACTTTTTGAAGATATGGTTCTTCACCTCAAATGTCTTATTCTCCTAGGTTCTATTACTTTTATGAAGATGTTGAAATGCTAATTTTCCATCAAAATTTCCCTTTATACACAATTCCTTAGAATTTGACCGAACATCGTTTATTTTGTAAATCGCGTAAATTCTTTTTCAACGATTTTACACTCTAATAATCCAAAACTCATTTTGGAGTTTTAGAACAGTTTTGTAAGCATGAAAAACAGTTTCTAACTGTCCAATTGCTTTAATTTTCGAAAATTGCATTTTAGTCCCTAAACTTCCATGAATTACAAAATAGTCCTTTTTCACTTAAAACCTTATAACTTTTTAGTTATAACTCCAAATCAAACCAAACCAACTTCTTTAGAAATATTTTTCAGTTGCCCTCAAATTTCCAGAAATTTCGCTTCTGCCTCAAATCATTTTCAGTAATTGCAAAAAGGTCCTTTTTCACCAAAAAGCTTATAACTTTTTATGTATTAATCCATTTAACACCAAACCAATTTCTATGGTTTTGTCTCATCAAGGACTACAATCTTAACATACAAGCACATGAATTTCGGTGCAGCCACTGAAATTCTCAGAATTTGCAATTTAGTCCCTAAGGACTCATAAATCCATAACTTTCAATATACACATCCAAATCAATCCAAACCAATTTCTACATTCTTATATATTCATCTACTTCTCATAAAAATTATTCAAACAATTTAACACATCATGGAACCCCTCAACCCAGTCATGGCCGAATGGCCTTAATTATTCATGTTAAGCATATTTGTTTTAACAAAACAATCAACAATGAGCAAGGTCTTGATTAAAGATCAACAACACCAAAACCACATATATCACAACCAACATATATCAAACCAAATCCTCCAAGAGGATCACACACATATGCAAATAAATATACAAAGTCATACTTAAGAATTACAAAACCACATAAACACTAATAAACCATCACATATCTACCCTAAGGTAGGATGATAGTAATCTCCCCCATACCTTTGTTGACCACTTGATACTCAAGCAAGAAGAGGATGATGTTCACCTAAAGCTCAAGGTTTGAACCAACAAAACCTAGCCATGAATCATCAACAAGGAAACAAGTTAAAAATGAAAGAAATCCACCAAACCCATTTAATGAGTAAGGTTTGGCCTTGTTATGAAAAGTAGGCTAGAGGTCACGAAATTTTAAAAGCTCTTGGATAATGAAAGTAGAAGTCATGTGAAGATCATAGAAATTGGAATCACATTAAAAGGATTTTTCTATGATTTTCTAGAGATTTTTGAAGTTCTAGATCTAAGAATTTGAAATTTGTAAAAACTTGAGATATGAAGAAAAGTTGTGAAAGGAAAGGAAGATATGATCATGGATTAGAAGAATATACCTTTGGAATTTGAAGAAATGATCACAATCTACTACTTCCTTTGAAAATCAAGTGTAAGGAACTTAGGAGTTTTTGTGTGAATGTTGAAGAACATGAACAAATGAGCAAAATGAATGGCCAAGTGTGGTTTTGAAGGGCTTGGCCGTGAGTTTCAAGGGACAAAAGGGTCCAAGGAGTAATTTGGTATCATGGCACACTTGTAGTTAAAATGAAGGATTAGGGTAATTTAGGGTTTTCACTTAAAAATTCATCATTACATGCATTTAATGCATGGTGACTCACTCTATGGCTCAATCCCTTATGACTCACCAATGAGTCATTGTTCTTATCCGTCCGGGGTCGGGTTTTGTCTCTGCACCTCCGTTCTTGATTCCGTCAATCCCCGATCGTCGAGTATTTACCCGAATAACGTATAATAACCTATTTATTTTGAAAATTTTCAAAATAACCACTATGGTTGGAACTAAAATATAAACCTTAACTGTTTCGTTCACGGGTCAAAATTAGGTTTTCTGACCAGTAAAATCTTACTGTCAGTGAAAACGCAGACCGGGTTTCGTCTGAGTTTTGAACCCAAATTTTTACCGTAAGCTTCTACCATAAGGTAGAGTATAATTATGATTTTATTTTATTAAAAATCATTTTCTAGATCTCATATAGAAATTACGAACAATTAAAATCCTACCGACAATTGAAAAACATTAAAAATAGCAAAACAGTAAAAATCGTAAAAACAGTAAAAACAGGGTGTTACAATACTACCCCTCTAAAAAGAATTTCGTCCGCGAAATTAAAGTTACCTTAAAACAAATGCGGATATTGCTCCTTCATTTTATTCTCCAACTCCCATGTAGCATCTCCTGTCATTGCATTCCAGATCACTTTAACCAATGAAATTGTCTTCCCTCTTAGTTGTTTCACTCTTTGATCCTCGATCCTCACAGGTAATGCCTCATAGGTTAAGTTATCTTTCAATTGTACTGTATCCGGTACTATGACATGACTGGGATCAGGAATATACTTTCGCAATTGAGACACATGAAAAACACTATGAAGATTTGAAAGAAAAGGTGGTAAGGCAATTTGGTAGGCTACAGGACCTACTCGACGAAGAATTTGGTAGGGTCCAATGAATTTAGGAGTAAGTTTCCTGGATTTAATTACCCTGCCAACCCCAGTCATAGGCGTGACTCTCAAAAACACATGATCGCCTTCCTCAAATTCAAGAGGTCGTCGTCTCTTGTCCGCATAACTTTTCTGTCGACTCTGAGTTGTCCGCATTTTCTCCTGAATCATTTTCACCTTTTCTGTTGTCTGTTGCACGATGTCTGGTCCCAACACTAAACTTTCTCCATCTTGGTACCAACACAAAGGTGTTCTACATCGTCGACCATATAAAGCTTCATAGGGTGCCATTCCTATGCTCGAGTGGAAACTGTTGTTGTAGGTGAATTCTATCAATGGTAAAAATTCATCCCAACTTCCAGTATGCTCTAACACACAAGCTCTCAGCAAGTCTTCAAGTGATTGGATTGTCCTCTCAGATTGTCCGTCCGTCTGTGGATGATACGCAGAACTCAATCTAAGTTTTGTTCCTAGTGATTCTTGTAGACTTTGCCAGAATCTTGACGTAAACCTCGGATCTCGATCCGAAATAATACTCGAAGGTACACCATGTAATCTGACAATCTCCCCGATGTATAACTGAGTCAATTTCTCCATTGAATACTTTATGTTGATAGGTAAAAAGTCAGCCGACTTGGTTAGTCGATCAACTATTACCCATATCGCATCATGTCCCTTTCGTGTCCTTGGAAAACTTGTCACAAAATCCATTGCAATACCATCCCATTTCCATTCTGGAATGTTCAAAGGTTGTAGCATTCCCGATGGTTTTTGATGTTCCGCCTTAGCTTTTTGACAAACTAGACAGGAAGCGACATATTCTATCACGTCTCTCTTCATCCCATACCACCAATACAATCGCTTGAGATCTTGATACATCTTTGTTGCTCCTGGATGTAAACTTAGTTTACTCTTGTGAGCTTCCTCTAGAATCAACTTTATAAGCTCAATATCGTCCGGTATACAAATCCTTTCTCCGAATCTTAGGATTCCATCGGTTCCTTCTTTGAATTCTGATATTGCTCCTTGGCGCATCAATTCTCTTTCTTCTTGTAGTTTACTGATCACTTTCTTGTTTCTCTCGTATCCGTTCCATCAATTCATTTGAAACAGTAATCATACCGAAGCAAAGTTTTCCTGGTGACATTTCAATCGTCAACTGCATATCTCGGAATTGCTCTAACAATTCTTGTTCTTTGACCATCATTGCAGACGCATGCATTGATTTTCTACTCAAGGCATCCGCTACCACATTTGCTTTTCCAGGATGATACTGTAGTTGGAAATCATAATCCTTCAGAAATTCCAACCAACGTCGCTGTCGCATGTTGAGCTCCTTTTGATCAAACAAGTACTTCAAACTTTTGTGATCACTGAAAACATTGAACGTTGCTCCATACAAATAATGCCTCCAGATTTTCAGTGCAAAAACTACGGCCGCTAGCTCCAAGTCATGCGTTGGGTAGTTCCTCTCATGAATCTTCAATTGTCTTGAAGCATAAGCTACCACTTTCCGGTTTTGCATTAGCACACAACCTAACCCTTGATGCGAAGCATCACAATATACCTCGAAAGGTTCCTTAGGATCAGGTAACACTAACACAGGTGAAGTAGTCAACCTTTTCTTCAATTCTTGGAAACTTTCCTCGCATGCTTCAGTCCACGCAAAAGCTTGATCTTTCCGCGTTAGTTGGGTAAGAGGTCCTACTGTTTTGGAGAATCCCTCGATGAATCTCCTATAGTATCCAGCTAAACCCACGAAACTACGAATTTCTGTTACCGTCTTTGGTCTCTCCCATTTTAGAACAGCTTCAACTTTTGACGGATCCACCGCGATACCTTTATTCGAGATAACGTGTCCTAAAAATTGAACTTCATCTAACCAAAATTCGCACTTTTCGGGTTTCGCATATAATTGTTTCTCTTTTAAGATTTGGAGAACCATACTGAGATGTTCAGCATGCTTCTCTGGATTAGGAGAATAGATTAGAATGTCGTCTATAAAGACAACGACAAACTGATCTAGATAAGGACGAAAAATCCTGTTCATGTAATCCATGAATATAGCAGGTGCATTCGTCACTCCGAACGGCATCACAAGATACTCATAATGCCCATAGCGTGTTCGAAACGCTGTCTTTGGAATATCCTCCGCCTTCACACGAATCTGATGATAACCAGATCGTAAATCTATCTTTGAGAAAACTGCTGCTCCACGTAACTGATCCATCAAATCGTCTATCCTCGGAAGTGGATATTTGTTCTTGATCGTCACTTTGTTTAACTGACGGAAATCTACACATAAGCGAGAAGTTCCATCCTTCTTCTTCACAAGCAAAACTGGAGCTCCCCAGGGTGATACACTAGGTCTTATGAATTCTTTCCTCATCAGCTCCACTATTTGCTCTTTCAAGTCCTCTAGCTCCGATGGCGACATACGGTATGGTGCCATGGATATCGGTCCAGTGCCCGGTACCAGATCAATCGCAAACTCAATGTCTCGAACAGGCGGTAGTCCAGGTACATCTTCAGGAAAAACTTCCAGAAACTCATTGACGACAGGTATGGACTGTAAGTCAATCTCACTCTTGACGTCTAAGGAAAACAGTAACATGTATCCTTGAGCTCCCTCTCTCAAAGAAGCTTTTACTTGGTTAGCAGACAAAAATCCAGAAATCTCATCCTTAGGAAAAATTAAGGATTTATTGGCACAGTCTAACAGGATATGGTTAGAACATAACCAATCCATTCCTAGTATCACATCTATTTGCGAAAGAGTCAAACAGATTAAATTAACCAAAAATTTCCTATCTTCTACAAAGATAACACAATTCAAACAAGCTGTAGTAGTCAAAACAGGTTCAGCAGTAGGAGTAGATATAGTCAAGTCAAAAGGTAAAGAAGACACAGATAATCCTAACGATTTAGCACAGTCATATGCAATGAACGAATGCGTTGCACCCGAATCAAACAGTACAGTTAAAGATTTACCTCCTATGACACACTGTCCCTGAATCAGATCATCATTGTGAGAGGCCTCAGTACCACTCATTGTATAAACTCTTCCTCCAGCTCTAGGCCTTGCAGCTCGCACGTTGTTCACCGAAGGTTCCGTGTTAGATCGTCCACAATTCCTAGCGAGATGTCCAGGTTGTCCACACTTAAAGCAAATGATTCCCGTAATCTTGCAGTCTTTGGTAGCGTGACCCATGCCACACTTCATGCATTTCTGTGGAACATTCCTAGATGAACCAGTACCTCCACTGCTTCCACCAAAAGATCGTTGTTGGAACTGCTGTTGACCTTGTGGCTTATTGTATGGTTTCCTCTGGAATCGATTGTTATTCTTGTAGTTTCCCCTATTGAACCTAGACGGTCCATAACCCTGTTGATTAGCATCACGACTCGCCTTCAACTCCTCTATCTGTCTACACTTATCCATCAGCCTCGGAAATACAGATATTTCCATTGGAACTACTACCTCCTTCAGTTCATATCGCAATCCTCCTTCGAATCTGCGACACTTCCACCCCTCATGTGGATTGTCAGTCAGATAGGCAGAAAACTTCGACAGACTTTCAAATCTGGCGCCGTATTCAGCTACAGTCATATTGCCTTGCTTCAGCTGCAGAAATTCCATTTCTTTAGCATCTCTGGCACTTGCCGGAAAATACTTCTCCAGAAACTTCCTACGAAAAGCTTCCCAGTTCACCGCTTGTTGATCATGCTCAAGCACTTGGCGAGCTCCTCTCCACCAATTTTCAGCATCGCCCACCAGCATGTAGGCAGCATAAGTAACCTTGTCGTTATCAGTACACCTCATAGCAGCAAAAATCTTCTCCAACGATTGAATCCACAGCTCAGCTTTCTCAGGCTTAAACTCTCCCTTGAATTCCGTCGGATTTCTACGCAGAAATTCATCCAGTCCTCTGCTTTCAGCTCCCCTTTCCTCGCGTCGAATAAACGCGGCAGTCATTTGTGACATTGCTCTCACAGCTGCATTCATAGCTGTAGTTCCTCCGCCACGAGCCATTATAATCCTGCAAGACCAAAATCAATTAGTCATGCAGATTACAATAAACTCACCCCAAACAATATCATTTCCTCCAGAAATAATACCAAAAGCACATAGAGAACACACAGCACAAACAAAGACAGACCTAAACCACAAACCCTAACAGACTCGGCCAGCTCTGATACCAAATAATGTAACACCCTTCTCGGGCGCTACATTGTCTGTGACATTTCCATTTTTCTAAGACCGAGTAAAGCGGAAAATAATTATTTTGTCAAAAATACGGGTTTATTTTTTTCTTTTCTTTTCTCTTTAACAAATAATACCATACATACCCTTTAACATATAACATAAACTTATGCATCCATATTATACAACCAAGTTCCAAGTACCATCAGTCATACATGTTCAGAAAGAAGGCGGAAATACCAACGCCAGTAAATAACAACAGACTGAAAATATGTTTATAATAATAATATCTTTAGAGACATAACTCCACAAAATAAAACATAGACACGAGACTGGCCAGACACAAAAATACTGACAAAAGTCCATTATACTAAAGCCCTCGAGACTGTGTCCATGTCTCCCAGCACTCTCAAACTCCAGCAGGGTGCGATGGCGAAACGGTGTTGTCGTCATCTTTGATCAACGCAAGATAGAAAACAACAAACCAGAAAATACAGAAATGAGGTGAGATTTCAATTCATCTTACACTTAACGCAGACATGCAATGGTACGACACACAGGTACGTACAAAAATCAACAAACAGTTATGTCATCCATCACAACAGAAATAATAATATTTCACAACAACATAATCACAGGGCACCGTTTTCCCTAGATAGAAGACATCTAATACTCGAGGAATGACCTCTGATTTCCTATACCATGGTTTTAACAAACAGTCGGAGAGAGTGGTTCGGAGGATTGTTCCGGAGTACGCCAGCCTTGGGCAATAAAATGCGTCAACAGTCATCATGGTGCACATAGGCTTTTTCGGGAACATCCTACACTACCAGAAAATACATAGTGTCTAGTAGAGTATGTCGGTGTATTGCAAGATCACCATACCACAGAAGAGCAACCAACTGGGCCTATATGAGTATTTCATACCCCGACACCCCCAAGCATCAATAGATCGTCACTATGAAATTCGCACCCGCATTAAAGTGTTAGCTCGATCTCCTAGGCACAACGGCCTTACAGAACATAGTTTCACTATGTGTTTAGGCAAACTTTGCCGGAAATGCGTTCTTCTCGTCCATCCAACGGATGACATCGTGATTCCTTCGGAATTCTTTCAACGTACCATAACAGATGCTAGATGTCCTTAAGTCCGAATCACCGGTACTTAATCATCAAGCTAAAGTTCTCAAGTAACCTTTCATCTTTGTGCAATGTTTTCTTTAAAATTTGTTTACAAATCCTAGCACATTATGAGATTGGAATATAGGTCCAATTATTAGTTCTCTGTACTTTTCTAGTTGAGCCTTTTTCTTTGGCTTTCAATAAAACAAATCATTCTGAGTCCATTAAATCTTATGGAATATGGATAATGAATTATCCATACTTTATGACATAAGGTCGTGTTTCACCCCACATCATAATTTATTACGTTCGTATTTTCACTAAGTCATTCTTGACTTAGGTTTTTACACTTTACAGTAAAACCTCGTCTTTGAAGACAAAAATCCTTTTGGCTTAAAACCAAAACCTTTAGATAAAATCAAATCCATTTTCAAGAATAATTCCCCTCAAAGATACTTAGGTATCAATTTCTCCAAAACATTTTCTCAAAAATCCTTAAAACGTTTAACGACGGTTTCGCCGCTTTTTACTGAAATTAGGCCCAAAAATTCTACTTTTTGAAGATATGGTTCTTCACCTCAAATGTCTTATTCTCCTAGGTTCTATTACTTTTATGAAGATGTTGAAATGCTAATTTTCCATCAAAATTTCCCTTTATACACAATTCCTTAGAATTTGACCGAACATCGTTTATTTTGTAAATCGCGTAAATTCTTTTTCAACGATTTTACACTCTAATAATCCAAAACTCATTTTGGAGTTTTAGAACAGTTTTGTAAGCATGAAAAACAGTTTCTAACTGTCCAATTGCTTTAATTTTCGAAAATTGCATTTTAGTCCCTAAACTTCCATGAATTACAAAATAGTCCTTTTTCACTTAAAACCTTATAACTTTTTAGTTATAACTCCAAATCAAACCAAACCAACTTCTTTAGAAATATTTTTCAGTTGCCCTCAAATTTCCAGAAATTTCGCTTCTGCCTCAAATCATTTTCAGTAATTGCAAAAAGGTCCTTTTTCACCAAAAAGCTTATAACTTTTTATGTATTAATCCATTTAACACCAAACCAATTTCTATGGTTTTGTCTCATCAAGGACTACAATCTTAACATACAAGCACATGAATTTCGGTGCAGCCACTGAAATTCTCAGAATTTGCAATTTAGTCCCTAAGGACTCATAAATCCATAACTTTCAATATACACATCCAAATCAATCCAAACCAATTTCTACATTCTTATATATTCATCTACTTCTCATAAAAATTATTCAAACAATTTAACACATCATGGAACCCCTCAACCCAGTCATGGCCGAATGGCCTTAATTATTCATGTTAAGCATATTTGTTTTAACAAAACAATCAACAATGAGCAAGGTCTTGATTAAAGATCAACAACACCAAAACCACATATATCACAACCAACATATATCAAACCAAATCCTCCAAGAGGATCACACACATATGCAAATAAATATACAAAGTCATACTTAAGAATTACAAAACCACATAAACACTAATAAACCATCACATATCTACCCTAAGGTAGGATGATAGTAATCTCCCCCATACCTTTGTTGACCACTTGATACTCAAGCAAGAAGAGGATGATGTTCACCTAAAGCTCAAGGTTTGAACCAACAAAACCTAGCCATGAATCATCAACAAGGAAACAAGTTAAAAATGAAAGAAATCCACCAAACCCATTTAATGAGTAAGGTTTGGCCTTGTTATGAAAAGTAGGCTAGAGGTCACGAAATTTTAAAAGCTCTTGGATAATGAAAGTAGAAGTCATGTGAAGATCATAGAAATTGGAATCACATTAAAAGGATTTTTCTATGATTTTCTAGAGATTTTTGAAGTTCTAGATCTAAGAATTTGAAATTTGTAAAAACTTGAGATATGAAGAAAAGTTGTGAAAGGAAAGGAAGATATGATCATGGATTAGAAGAATATACCTTTGGAATTTGAAGAAATGATCACAATCTACTACTTCCTTTGAAAATCAAGTGTAAGGAACTTAGGAGTTTTTGTGTGAATGTTGAAGAACATGAACAAATGAGCAAAATGAATGGCCAAGTGTGGTTTTGAAGGGCTTGGCCGTGAGTTTCAAGGGACAAAAGGGTCCAAGGAGTAATTTGGTATCATGGCACACTTGTAGTTAAAATGAAGGATTAGGGTAATTTAGGGTTTTCACTTAAAAATTCATCATTACATGCATTTAATGCATGGTGACTCACTCTATGGCTCAATCCCTTATGACTCACCAATGAGTCATTGTTCTTATCCGTCCGGGGTCGGGTTTTGTCTCTGCACCTCCGTTCTTGATTCCGTCAATCCCCGATCGTCGAGTATTTACCCGAATAACGTATAATAACCTATTTATTTTGAAAATTTTCAAAATAACCACTATGGTTGGAACTAAAATATAAACCTTAACTGTTTCGTTCACGGGTCAAAATTAGGTTTTCTGACCAGTAAAATCTTACTGTCAGTGAAAACGCAGACCGGGTTTCGTCTGAGTTTTGAACCCAAATTTTTACCGTAAGCTTCTACCATAAGGTAGAGTATAATTATGATTTTATTTTATTAAAAATCATTTTCTAGATCTCATATAGAAATTACGAACAATTAAAATCCTACCGACAATTGAAAAACATTAAAAATAGCAAAACAGTAAAAATCGTAAAAACAGTAAAAACAGGGTGTTACAACTGATGCTGAGCAAGAAGTTGGAGTATTTTGGTCTCGCCCCGCGAGACAGGGCTCGCCCAGTGAGCTAGACACAGGGTTCTGAAGACTTTTCAGTCTCGCCCCGCGAGACACGCCTCACCCCGCGAGGATTCAAACTCAGAATGGAGCCAATTTTAAGTACTCGCCCCGTGAGCGACCGCAGAACCAGACTCCTATATATAGCTTGTTGTTATGCGAATTGAAGTATCCAATCCTAGTTTTTTGTGAGCTGCATCTCGTTTTAACATATACTTTTACTGTTTTTATTCATGTTTACTTTTCGATCGATGATGTTGAAGCACTCTATGATGAACTAATCCTCTTTTCTAAGTGATGAAGCCACTCATGACGGCATAGTGAAATTGTGATGTTTTGTACTCCCTAATTCTCAATTCTGCTTCTTAATTCTGTTTTGTATGTGTTAATCATATGAGCTCGTGATTAACTAGTCAAGCGTGTTGAGTCCGACCGGAGATTCATGTTTTAGGACTTGAATTAAGAACATAAGTTGAATATTGATAGATATATAGTAGGAGATTTGTGCAATCGTTATAGGGAACCAAGGTCTTAATGAATCTTGCATGTTTATCATCATAGAGATATAGTTGATTTGCATGTTGGGTATTTGCTTCTATGCTCGACCGAGACATTAGGATAATTTTGGATTCCTAATTGGCATGTAATTGAAACTAGGGATAGAAAATAATCACTGTTGAACTATGTTTGATTGAGTTGGTGGATTCGTAACCTTAGATCTCCCCCATTCATAAACCACAAATTCTTGATAATTGCTCTTGCTTTGATTAAACTCTTGCTTGATTCAGATAATTGGTTATAATTGATTTTACAAAAAACTTTCTCTCTTGACTTGATCAATCCTAATTGTTTCCCTTAAATATTGAATGCAATTGGCCACCCAATCTCTGTGTTCGATACTCGGTAATTACTTACCGTTTTAATTATTACTTGCTTCGATCTGGTACACTTGCCGGAGCCCATCAAGTTTTTGGCGCAGTTGCCGGGGATTGGCATAGCTAATTTTTCTCTTTGAAATTCTTCGATTTCACTTGGTCTTGCCTTGTTTTTGTTGTATGCGAGGTACCATTCCACAGGAAAACTTGCTATACAACCCGGAAATTACAAAGACCGAGAGGAGGTTAAGGAAGGAACTAAGAGAGAAAAAGAGGCATGAAGCAAACCAGCTCATCAATCTTGAAGGGATGGCAGAAGGAGATCCTCCACCCTACAAGCCTCTCTATGAGTACAATCTTCCTCACTTGGATGATTCTACTTCTAGTGTTGTTAGGCCTCCCATCACGGCCAATTCTTTTGAGATGAAGCAATTTTCCCTCAATCAAGTGCAAAGAGATCAATTTGATGGGAGTGCACACCAAGATCCTCACAGCCATATTGCTCACTTCTTGGAGATATGTGACATGTCCAAGGCTCCAGGAGTTTCAGATGATGCCTATCGTTTGCGACTATTCCCTTTCTCTCTTCGGGATAGAGCACGCGATTGGTTAGACTTGATTTGGATCATGCTAGCATCACCACTTGGGAACAAATGGCTCAGAAGTTCCTCACAAAATTCTTTCCTCCTCAAAAAGCGGCACATTTGAAGATCGTCGTCACTTCCTGCAAGCAACATGATGATGAGTCCTACAATGAAGCTTGGGAGAGGTATAATGTTCTTTTGAAGAGATGTCCTTCTTCCTATTTTGATTTAATCTCCAAAGTGCAACACTTATTTAATGAGTTGAAGGGTCGCTATTAGATGAATTGTGATGCCGTAGCTGGCGGTTCTTTTTCTTGCAAATCAGCAGAGGATGCTTGGGCTTTATTAGAGAAGATGTCAAGGAATGATTACAACCGCAACATGGGCACTTCTTCTAATGCTTCTGGAATCAGTGTGGCATCTTTAGAGGTTGTTCTTGAACAGAACACACTCTTGAAGAAGCAATTTGAGGCCCTTACTAGCAAGATGAAGGTGAACGCAGTAAAAGAAGGATTGCCACCGGGTTGTGACTTTTGCGATGGTGATCATGAGAGTGAAAATTGTCCGGGTAACTTTCCTCAGGAGCATATGGACTCGTGTCATAACTTCTACGACACAGTGCCACAACGCAATGACTATCAGAGGAACAGACAGAATAACTACCACAATGGTCTGAATTGGAACCTCAAGACAGACCACCCGGGTTTTTCTTGGAGTAACACCAGTGGTGGATTAGCCGGGTAACAACAACGTCAGGCTCAAAGGTAAAACTATGGGATTCAACAGCAGGATACTCAGAAAGCCCTCCCAAGAACTAATCAGCTACAGATCACCGACGAAAACAAGCAACCTTGGGAGTTGGCTATTGAGATGACTAGTGCAGCCATTGAGAAGTTAGCAGTGCAAGCAGATACATCCATAGACAAGTTGGCAACTCATACAGCGGCAGCAATACAGAATCTTGAGACTCGGGTAGCACGGCTTGCAAAGCAGTTGAATGAGCGTATTCCAGGCTCTTTTCTAGGAAATACAGAGAACAATCCTAAGAACCAATGCAATGCCGTAACAACTTGAAGCGACAAGGTGTTGGAATCAGATAAGGGCATAACTAGTTCTCTTGTGGCTATAATTCCAGAAGTACAACAAGAGGAGACGAAGCCAGCTAAGGAAGAAGAAGTGCCTAGCGAGAAGGTACCGGAGAAAGAAGGGAGATTGAAATTAGTAGATGAAGATTACAGAAAGAAGAAGTGGATTGAAGCTAAGGATCTCCCTCCTTACATGACGGTACCATATCCAGAGCGATTGAAGAGGCCTTTGCAAGATAAGCAATTTTCTAAGTTCCTTGATGTTTTCCGTAAGCTTCAAATCAATATTCCATTTATGGAGGCCTTGGAACAAATGCCATCCTATGCCCGGTTTATGAAGGAGCTTCTCTCCAAGAAGCGGAAGATAGTGGATGAGAAGACGATTGCTTTAACCGAGAAGTGTAGTGCAATCCTTCAACGCAAGCTACCTCCGAAGTTGAAGGCTCCGGGTTCATTTAGCATACCATGCACCATTGGGGAGATAAATTTTTGGACGGCATTATATGATCTAGGGGATAGCATAAATCTAATGCCCCTATCTATGATGAGGAAGCTTGGCATTCAAGAGGCCAAGGGAACTATGATGTCACTCCAATCGTTCTATTAAATACCCTTACGGGATAATTGAAGACTTGTTGGTGAAAGTGGACAAATTCATCTTTCCAGCAGATTTTGTGGTCCTAGATTTGGATGAAGATGCCGAGATCCCTCTCATACTGGGAAGGCCTTTCTTGGCCACCGGGCGAGCATTGATAGATATGCAACAAGGGAACACATTTTGAGTGCAAGATGAGAATGTGGCCTTTAACGTTTTTGAAGCTATGAAGCATCCAGTTGAGTAATCCAGTGTATATAGCATAAATGTGATAGAGCCTCTTGTAGCCCATACCACACAAGAAGCACATGGTTCTTCACTTGAGAAAGTGTTGGTAAAATCCCATATGGAGGATTATGATGGGGAATTTTTGGATGATGCTGAATTTCTCAAGTGTTGGAAAAATATGGAAGCATTACCAATTCTCCCCAAATAAGAATGCAAAAAGGAAGAGCTCAACAAAGAAAACACGGGAAAAGACAACAAAAAACCGGAATTAAAGCAACTCCCATCCCACTTGAGGTATGCATTTTTGAGTAAGATCCGGTCATTATTAGCAACGCGTTGAAGAAGGATGAAAAAGAAAAGCTCTTAAGAGTTCTTAGGGAACACAAATCCGCTGTTAGGTGGAAGATTTTGGAATTAAAAGGTATAAGTCCTTCCTTATGCATGCATAAAATCTTGATGGAAGATGATTATAAACCAGTGGTTCAACCACAAAGACGGTTAAATCCCATCATGAAAGAAGCTGTGCGCAAGGAGGTGATTAAGCTTTTAGATGCCAGAATTATCTATCCAATTTCGGATAGTAATTGGGTTAGCCCAATTCATGTGGTCCCAAAGAAGGGATGAACAACCGTGGTAGTGAATGAGAAGAATGAGATGATTCCAACAAGGACTGTCACAGGATGGAGAGTGTGTGTAGACTACAGAAAGCTCAATGATGCAACAAGGAAGGACCACTTTCCCCTCCCATTCATTGATCAAATGGTGAAAAGTTTATCCGGGTATGAGTACTATTACTTCTTAGATGGTTATTCCGGATATAATCAAATTGTGGTGGATCCAGAGGACCAAGAAAAGACGGCTTGCACTTGTCCATATGGCGTATTTGCTTATAGGAGAATGCCCCTTGGTCTGTGTAATGCTCCGGCTACTTTTCAGAGGTGTATGTTATCTATCTTCTCCGACATGGTAGAAAAGTTCATTGAGGTTTTCATGGATGACTTCTTCGTTTTTGGAACCTCGTTCGACAATCGTTTGAAGAACTTGGGATGTGTTCTACAAAGGTGCCAAGAAACCCACCAACAAATGTGAAAGGAGTGAGGAGTTTTCTCGGGCATGCAGGCTTTTACCGGCGCTTCATTCGAGATTTCTCCAAAATAGCGAAGCCGCTATGTGACCTTCTTATGAAGGATTTATCCTTTGAGTTTAATGCTTCATGTTTAAATGCTTTTAATATTTTGAAACATAAACTTGTGATCGCACCCATAATCACTGCGCCTAATTGGGAATTACCTTTTGAAATCATGTGTGATGCAAGTGATTATGCGGTGGGGTCCGTGTTAGGACAAAGGGTGGAAAAGTTAGTCCATGTGATTTATTATGCAAGCAAAATTTTAAATGATGCACAGGCTAACTATTCCACCACTGAAAAAGAACACCTTGCTGTAGTATTTGCACTTGATAAATTTAGATCTTATGTAGTAAGATCTAAGATTATTGTATTCACCGATCATGCGGCCATTAAACACTAAATTACAAAACAAGAGGCCAAACCTAGACTAATTCGGTGGGTATTATTGTTGCAGGAGTTTGATCTTAAGATTCAGGCTCGGGAAGGTTCAGAGAATGAGTTGCGGACCACTTATCAAGAATAGTCTATCCCGACCAAGAGAAGAAACTTTTAGATATCAAGGAAGAATTTCCAGATGAACGTTTGTTCGCAATTTTTGAAAATTTCCTCCTTGGTTCGCAGATATGGCTAACTACAAAGTGTCAAAAGGGGTCTCGGAAGGCTACACTAGGCAATAGAAAAATAAATTCTTCTCGGATGCTAAGTACTACATTTGGGAAGATCCCTTCTTGTACAAACAGTGCGCGGATGGATTGATGAGGATATGCATTCCTCATGATCAAATTGGAAGCATGTCGTGGCATTTCCATGGCTCGGAGTATGGTGGACATTTTGGGGGAAAGAAAATTGCAGAAAAATTCCTCCAAAGTGGTTTCTATTGGCCCACCATCTTCAAGGATGTAAAAGCTTTCTCAGAAATGTGTGATCGTTGCCAAAAGGTTAGCAATATCTCCAAGAGACATGAACTTCCTCTTCAAAGAGTGTTGGAGGTAGAAATCTTCGATGTGTGGGGAATTGACTTCATGGGACCGTTTCCTCCATCGTTTTCATATCAATATATTTTGGTGGCGGTGGATTATGTGTCCAAATAGGTTGAGGCCATACCAACCACAACAGATGATGCACGGGTCATCATGGAATTCCTAAGGCACAACATTTTCACAATTTTTGGTGTTCCAAGGGTTCTAATTAGTGACGGTGGTTCACACTTTTACAACAAACAAATGGATCACCTACTCAAGATACGGGGTCACACACAAGGTTGCAACACCTTACCATCCGCAAACAAGTGGGCAAGTGGAAGCGTCCAACCGTGAGTTGAAGCTAATCCTTGAGAGACAGTAAAATCATCACGGAAGGATTGGTAAAGGAAGGTAGATGATGCACTATGGGCATATAGGACTGCTTTCAAAACACCCATTGGTAGATGTCCATATAATTTAGTGATTGGAAAGGCATGTCACTTACCTGTGGAATTGGAGCATAAATCCTATTGGGCCATCAAGACCCTCAATTATGACTTGACGAAGGCCGATGAGAAGCGCCTACTGAACGTGAATGAATTGGCTGAGATCTGTATACAAGCATATGAAAATGCACGGATTTACAAGGAGCAGACGAAGGCTTGGCATGATAAGCATATTTTGCCTAGAAGGTTTGAACTGGGGCAATGGGTCTTACTGTACAACTCCAGGCTAAGGATATTTCCGGGAAAGCTGAAATCCTGGTGGCCTGGACCTTTTAAGGTTCACAAGGTATTCCCACATGGAGCAGTGGAGTTAGAGGGCGGTGAAACAGGTGACATCTTCAAGGTGAATGGCCAAAGACTCAAGCACTATTATGGGGAGGCCTTCGAAAGAAACCACCAAAGCTTCAAGCTAGACTAGCCCTTCGTGGGCGACTTGAGTCAAGTTCGGGATGTTAAACAAGCGCTACTTGGGAGGCAACCTAAGCTTCCTTGTCCTTTTTATGCATTATTAGAGTCCAAAAATAATAATAAGTGTCTCATATAGGGTCCTCAGTTAGAAAAATTGCATTTAGGAAAACATATAGGACTTAGTTGCATTTAGAAATTAGGGGCAAAATTTGTGTTTGGCTCGCCCCACGAGCAGAATCTCGCCCCGCGAGCCAGAAAGGGAATAGAACCCCTATGTCTGGCTCGCCCCGCGAAGCATGTCTCGCCTCGCGAGACCGCGGGAATGGGAAATTCCCAGATTCGTCCCGCGTGACCTTGCTCGCCCCGTGAATCTGGGCAGCAGATGAACAAATTGAAATTCTAAGATTCGCCCCGTGAGCACTCTCTCGCCCCGCAAAACTGGGCATCTGAAAGGATGAAAAAACTTTCCGGTTCGCCCCGCATACCCTATTTCGCCCCACGAACCCTGAAATTAGGGTTCCAGAATTGGGAAAATTTTAAGTTCTTGCCCCGTGAAGGAGGGAGATTTTCACGCCCCGCGAGCAGCTTTCTGCTCATTTGGGCAAGAAAAATTCAAAACTCTTCTTCTTCCTCTCTCTCGTGCGCGTGAACCAGGGGCCAAGAAATACTTCTCACTCAATTCTTTCATCACTTCCACACTTAATCATCAAGGTTTGTTGTCTTAAACTCCTTTTTCATTATCAAAAGCATGAATTTCATGTCTCTCTCCCTTTTCTCCTTGCGAAAATCTTTGAAAATTCTGGGGAAAGTGTTGATTTGAATGAAGTATGATTCAATGTTGTTAAATCTATGATAGGATCAAGATGACAATATGTTGATTTCATGACTTTCTTGAATGATTGCAGACTTTGAATATGTGAATGTGGTGAAGAACATTATGAATAATGATTGTTATGAATGCATGATGTTATTGAAAATCAATCTTGAAATCGTGAACTGCTTTGATTGTGATAAACTGACTGTTAGCAACCTTAGTTGGGGTCTCCCTGGGAATTTTTAGAGATAATGCATGACTAAGTGGGTTTTGGAAAAAAAAATCTGAAAATTATAGAACAAATTTCTGTGTTCTAATTTAATGATTGGACTGCCTGAGATTTAACTGTTAATAGCTTAGGATGAAATTCTGTATTCTGAGCTATATTGTGACTGTGTTATAAACTGTACTGGGAACTCTTCTGATTTTCAGATATGGCTCCCCCAAAGAACCCTACTGAGAAACAAACTGTGAAGCACAATAAGCGCCAGGCCACTCAAGGGGAGGAGCAGGTGTTCCCTGAGGGACCCGGGACCTCTTCTCGGAGTACTACTCCTTCCATTCGCTTCCAATCTCTTGTTCATCAGGAGCATTGGGAGTTGGTGCGTAAGAAAGACATTGTACTTGAGAGGAGGGTGGTTCTCACGGGGAACAACTACTCATTTGTCTCTGATGCTATTAGGGATCGGGGCTAGAGTTACTTGGCTTATCTTCCTAGGCAAGTTGATGTTAAACTCGTCAAGGAATTTTATGCCAACCACCCCGATGACATTAACCAGTGCTTGGGCATTCCCAACACTTGGGGAGAGAGGAGCCAGCACTCTCAGAAGCCGGCAGTCCAGGCACTTGCTCAACACATTTTACAGACCTGCTGCAAAACAGGAGGGCAGTGGGAAACAAGGACCTCCGGGAACTTACTGAGGCTGAGGAGGAGGGATCTTAATCCCGCGGCCTAGGTTTGGCATGCTTTCATACATGCCAACCTGATATGTAGCTCTCACGAGTCTGATATCACAATTGCGTGGGCCCACCTCCTCTATGCCATTATGGAAGGGAAGACTATTGATGTGGGCACGGTCATAGCCCAGGACATCCAACAAAAGGCCAACTCCAGGAACGCCAAGGAGGTGTTGGCTCCTGGATTTTTGATTACAGAGATGATGACGAGGGCAGGGATTGCTGTTTCTGGGGAAAAGGAGAAGGTTCCCCGACTGCCAATCGATAGATATTATATCCGCCGCCATTATTATGGAGAGCCAGAATCACCTAGGAGGCCAGCTGGACTGGCCCCTCAGAGGCCATTATCAGCGAAGATGGTTTTGCTCTTGCAAAACTAACAAGCAGAGAGGAGGTCACACGAGGTACTCCGGGACTTCTTCCGAGAGATGTCCCTAGCTCAGCAGGAGGGACGGGTACCCATCTACCCCTCCGAGGGGACCAGGATGCCCAGCCACATGGGGGAGTGCTCGAGGTCCCAGTAGATGATGAGGCGGCTGCTCAGGGTAACCCACCAGATGATGATATGTTGGACCAGATCGACTTCAGCTGAGCCGGAGGCGGCTATTTTTATTTTCCTTTGAGTTCTAGCTATACATTCGATATGGTTGTATAAGTTTAATAGCTAGAAACTCAAACTATTTTGATACCTTATGCACTATTTCTGACTATATACATGTTTTGTGGTGCATGTTTATTTAGCTCTTTTCTTTTTAATTTTTTTGTTTTAAGTTTTGATTATTTTATTGACCATTACTTGACTTGTGAATTAGATGACTATCGATTGGAGCTTCTTACTCAAGGAAGGCAACCAATTGATGAAAGAGCAGTTACTCCGGACCACCCCGATTATGAGTACGTTAGTATGTGCATACGAGAGAGGCAAATCCTCTACCCTCAGGACAAAAGAACAAGAGGAGGAGGAGGATCCGTTTCACTTGAGCTTTGATAGGGGTGTGAACGACTATGTCCGGAGGGTAATTGAGCTTGAAATTGAAGAAGGCAAAAGGACTTCCCAGTTTTCATAACCACCGAGCATGCATTATATGAGAAAATCAAGAAGGCGGTAGAAGGAGGATAGATTCCATTCCCGGATGTGGAGAGCTTAACTAAGGATGAAGAGGACAAGTGGGATCCAAACTGGTTCATGGGTGGAAATGGAGATGATCCGGCATGCAAGGGAAGGAATTCCAAGTGGAAGAACTCCAAGAGAGGAAACAATTGTTGTTAGCCTAAACATAGTTTGGGCTAAGTATCTCGATGAGGCCGAATCTAGTAGGCCAAGGAAGAAAGCAAAGAAAGATAAGGAAGAGACGAGGCATGCTAATGAGAGCGTGGGTGTAATAGCCTGATTGTTAATAACGCTGTTTAACCGGTTAAAATATAATTAATTATATTTTAATATGAGAGTTAGAAAGTGATTTTTTAATAAAATAAAATCATATTAATAGTCTCTCTTATGGTAGGAAGCTCTAGTTAAAATTTGGGTTTAAAACTCAAACGGAAATCGGTCTGCGTTTTTTTTACTGACAGTATAATTTTATACTGACAGAAAACTCTAATTTGACCCGAAAACTGAAATTTGTAGATTTTTTATATTTTGTCAGTGAGGAATTCTACTTTCCAAATTTCTGATCAGAAATAATAAAATATTATGTGTTTTCGGACGAATTTTGGTGAAAGTTCGAACGGAAAACAGTCGGTGTTTTCACTGACAATAAGATTTTAATGATCAGAAAACCTAATTTTGACTCAGGAATGAAATGGTTTATGATTAAATCATATTTCCAACGAGTCTGGTTAGTTTGAAAATTTTCGATCGAAATCAGACAGAAACCCTAATCGGGAAACCGACGGAGTCTAAAACAGAACTGTAGAGACCCATCAAGAGATCTGGACAACGAGTCACACATGATGACTCATGGAGGATGAGTCACCAAGCATTTATGAGCATTAAATGCTAGTAATCATGACTTTTAGGTAAAATGACCAAAATACCCCAAGCTTTCGCGGTTATTAACAAGACACATCTACGCACTCTTAACCACTCATTTTACGTGGTTGTAAACCTTCCACATGTCCTAAATTTCGTGCATATATATATACTAAACCATACCAATTTCATTTTGCTTTCGTTTCATCATTTTCCTCTCAAAAACCGAAATCGGGTAAATGACGGAGCTGCGTACGGAATTTACGGGAACCGCTAACGGATAAGATCAGTGACTCATTGGTGAGTCACTATGTGTGGCCCAAAATCAGCCACACCTCCATCAATTGTGAGCCACATATTATTAACCATGATTAGCCAAAATAACCTACTATTAACTATGGTTAATCTTATATTAATTAAATAATTACAAAACCCATTAATCTAAAAGCTAACAAACCAAACAATGCCTTAAATCTACCCTATATATAGCCCCAAAACCGTGGCCTCCTCACCAATTCACCCACCTTCTTCATTTTTCTCATTCTTCACTTTTCTTCACAAAAACCTCATTTTCTTCTTCAAGAGCTTTAAGTGTTTCCATTGAAGAGCTTGCCAAGATCATCATCATTTCTTCATTTCCTTCACACACTTGAGGTAACATGATCATCTCTTTCCATTCTTAAGCTTTTGTTCTTCATGTTCTTGAGTTTTCATATTCTTAGATCTAGAACTTAGAATAATTCTAGAAAATTGTAGAAAAATCATAAAAATGTGAAACCAATTTCTATGATCTAGTTATAATCTCTACTTTCATTATCCAAGAGCATGTAATCAAACATATTTTCCTTCCCTATTTTCGCTAAGTGGCCGAATCTCACCCAAAAGAGGGTTTGATGATTTTGCTTTCATTTTTGAAATCAAATGCTTGATTTGAGCTCTCTAGTATCTATATGATCTAAATCCAAGAGCTTGAATCCAACTAAATTTCCTAGCCTATTTTTCTAATATAGGCCGAAACCCTAACCTTTGGTGTTAGAGGATTTTATTTTAAATCTTAACTTGAAACCATTTTATCTAAGTTAGTTAGGACGTTAGTAGGTAGAATCCAAAGAATGAAGTTGAGAAAATAACCCTAAACCTATTTTCTTAGTCTTGGCCGAACCTAGCCCTAAAGTGTCATAGATGATTTTGTTTGATTAATTATAGTTATGTTGTTCGATTCAAGGTGATACTGTTAAGCTGTGGTGTGATAGCGAGGAACATCGAGTTTGGGAGTTTGGTGCTAACTCAGGTGGGGGAAAGAACCAATCTACCATCAGAAACGGATAAGTAGTATTTAAATTATAATAATTGTGTAGGGTGACCTAAACCCTACTAGTGGTCGACTAATCGACAAGACCAAAATCACATTGGAATCTTTTTCGTGAAACCAATGATGATTTGGGGATTGTAGGTTTATCGCCGTTAGGATAATCTTATGATATTCGAGGTTGATTGAATTTATTGATTGTTGAATTATGTTGTGATAAATTGTTTATTTTGTTGTCTTGTGATACTTGAGTAGTTGATTGATAATGTAGCATGTAATCTACCAGTGATGATAAACTGTTTAGTTGATGTTAGAGCACGAGATGTGTGATTTAAGAGATGTATTTAGGTGAGGGAACTATGATGAATTAGTGATGCCTAGCCTTAGTGTATAGATGAGATGAGATATTGAATGAGTATTGAGACTTGTGGTGGAAGGTTAAGGCATTAGGCTATAATGAATGCGGGTTGGTGAGATTCATAATATAGATGTGTTAAGGTTCATGGCCGTATGTGATGAAACACACGAGGTCGGGATAGTCCTTGAGTCCCTGAGGGATCGCGTTGCGCAAAGGTTACTAAAATGGTGTATGGGCACCATGGCAATAATTGCGCAATAGCATGAGTAGTTCAGGAAGTACTGGGTTCTATCGTCGCACAACGGCATGAGTAGTTTGGAACTACTGTACTGGTGTATGGGCACCAGGGCACTAAGTTACTGGCACCAGACCGATCGGACTACTGACTAATGACAGGAATATAGATGGCCAAGTTTGCATGAGAGTAGGGTAGAGGAACCATATAGTGGTTTAAGGTTGACTTGGAGTTTTGAGAGATGTTGGTGTTAATGATTATTATATTTATATACTATGTCCATTTTTCCACCTTTGATGATAGACATGTGTCTTATACCCTATTTCTGTATTTGTATATGTTTTGCTTATATGGATAAGAGAAGATTTTACGGAAGATCCGGGTGATGACTATGTGGAGGAACCAGCTGAGGACTTCACCAAGGACTTTAATGTGGAGGAGTTGGACGGGACTCCTTATGAGCCAGACGCAGGAGGACGAACTGTAGATGGTAGTAATAGCATTTAAGTAAATAGGGCCAATGAGTCTAGAACTATGTGTTTATGTTTCCGCAACTAAGGGTTTGTATAAGGATGTACCTGTTAGGGATCTTACTTAAGTGTGTATTTATAATATGACTTTGATGTTATCATTCATTGTTGGTCAAATTTTAATTCCGTAGTATTTTCGATTTATAATGAAGGTTAATAACACGAGGAATCTAAATAACTAAATAAAGGCACAAGGGGCACAGTGGGGTGTCTCATTTTGGTATCAGAGCAGTTTGGTTCTAAAACGGACTGTGGGGTTATGTTCGATCAAAATCAAGGACTGCGAGGTCTAGGATGTTGTTACCGGCCGTGTCTAGTTGAATCCACATCGGATTTTAACTATGCTTAGAAGTTCGGTAGTATGTCCGAACTCGATGCGATAACTGACATTAGTATGACATATAGTATTTATATACTTGTTTATGTAGTATTATATGTCAAATACCAGTGCTCAGAGAGGTGGAGCTGGAAAAGGAGTTTCAGCAGCAGGACAGCAGATGGCCAGACATCAGGCCAGTGGAAGAGTGTTTACTAAGAGGGGAGCTGAATCCTCTCAATGTGCGAATCTTATACAAGGTATGTATTTGATATCTGGTAGATTTTGTTTGTCTAAGTAGCATAATAGACAAGAAAGTGATGAGAGTTTTGTTGAGGTATAGTTGTGACTGATAGGATGTGAAACCTTAAGATCTGTATCACTGAGTGAGACAAATACTATAAGTCAAATGTTGATCGAGGCATAATATCTTTAAGGAATCTAGGGCAATGATTAATGTCCGTAGTTAAGATGGATTGTATGAGTTTGGGAAGAATGAACGAAAGTATATATAGTAATTTCACCTAAGTTAAATATTAGCAGAAATGATAATTTCTGATGTAAATTGAGGTTACTAGAGAAATTCAAATTGGTTGAGTTAGATAATCCTAACTGGCGTAGTTCTTTTGATTGTAGTTTATCTTAAGGAGTGTTGAGATGTTTTACTTGGAGACTTGAAATTGGTGATTTTGATATAATCTGGAATAGTGGAATACGCTCCGAACTAAGACTGTGATTGGATACATTGAGTAGGAAGTTAAGGTAGTATTGATGGTGGTGTTAATTGTGGAAGTTAGATGCTGAAATAAGGTTTTCTAGTGGATCAATATTAAGAAGAGGAAAGGAATAAGTTTTAATTATGCCCATCAAGGATGATAGATTATGGTGAAAAGTTAAGGACAATGAACAGAATGTAGTGATGGATAAGTTCGAGGATAATAGAATATATAATGATGAATTCTGTTACGAAATTACCGCTGTCACTTAAGGGAAGACAGCGATGAGAAATACGATGTAGGACCTTTAGATTAAAATTCGAATGCATGGTGCTATCCAGTTGTGAGTCAAGAAATTCCGAGGACGGAATTTTTCTTCTAAGAGGGGTAGTAATGTAACAGCCTGATTTTTAATTACGCTGTTTAACCTGTTAAAATATGATTAATTATATTTTAATCTGAGAGTTAGAAAGTGATTTTTTAATAAAATAAAATCATATTAATAGTCTCTCTTATGGTAGGAAGCTCTAGTTAAAATTTGGGTTTAAAACTCAAACGAAAACCGGTCTGCGTTTTTTTTACTGACAGTATAATTTTATACTGACAGAAAACTCTAATTTGACCCGAAAACTCAAATTTTGTAGATTTTTTTATATTTTGTCCTTGAGGAATTCTACATTCCAAATTTCTGATCAGAAATAAAATATTATGTGTTTTCGGACGAATTTTGGTGAAAGTTCGAACGGAAAACAGTCGGTGTTTTCACTGACATTAAGATTTTAATGATCAGAAAACCTAATTTTGACTCATGAACAAAATGGTTTATGATTAAATCATATAGGGATCTTACTTAAGTGTGTATTTATAATATGACTTTGATGTTATCTTTCATTGTTGGTCAAATTTTAATTCCGTCGCATTTTCGATTTATAATCAAGGTTAATAACACGAGGAATCTAAATAACTAAATAAAGGCACAAGGGGCACAGCGGGGTGTCTCAGTGGGGTCCGCTCGGACCCCTTGAGAAAACTCTTTCTAAAACTCAACTCTTTTCTTGTTTTTTTTTTCTTTTTGAATTTGGAAGTAAATAGTGGTCAATACACAAAAACCATAGTGTCATAGAGTCTAGTTGGTAAATTTTGGTGGGATTAATTGCAATTGTGCCTAAATTTGAATGCATGTGATAAAATTTGAAAATCTTTGATGTTTTCCCTTATGCTTTTGAAAAATGAGAAAAATTTGATCCCCTAGAAAAATTGAAAATTGAACTTTGAGAAATTCTGTTTTGATTACATGATTTATGACAAGTTTGGGGTGAAAGGGTGTACACATTAGGGATGTATCTCGGTCAAATAATTTTCTAAAAATGTCTGGGTAAGGAATTTGTGCCTCCAACATGTTTTTGAATTGTGTGAATCGCATTTAAGTTGCACTTTCCCGGGTTTGCTTGAATCTTTTCATGGTTTGCATGTTTTCATCGAATGATTAAGGCAATTTTCTTTGAAATAGCTACTTGGCCAAAATGAACCATTCCTGATGCATGTTCCATAGTTAGCCAATTTGAGCCTAATAAGCCTATTGTTTCTTAATAACCTAACGTTACAAGCCGAAATTCCGGAAAAACCATGTTAACCTGATCTTAGGATTTAGGATAGCATGGATGTTTTGTTAAGAAAAAGGGTTGTAAAGAAACTAAGTTTGGGGTGGCTGCAATGAGTTATTATGTTACTTGGGAATGAGAAAAATAAAAATAAAAATGTTGAAGCCAAAGGCAAAGGAGAAAAAGAAAACAAGAAAAAAAATACAAAAATGCCAAAAAGGGCAAAATAAAAAGGTGTCAAAGGAAATAGGTTGTGGCCACCCAATCCCTGTGTTCGATACTCGGTAATTACTTACAGTTTTAATTATTACTTTCTTTGATCCGGTACACTTGCCGGAGCCCATCAAGTTTTTGGTATCGTTGCCGGGGAGAACAATTATCAAGAATTTGTGGTTTATGAATGGGGAAGATCTAAGGTTACGAATCCACCAAATCAATCAAACATAGTTCAACAGTGATTATTTTCTATCCCTATGTTCAATTACATGCCAACAAGGATTATCACGGGATAAAAAAGAAAAATTGAAAAAGGAATTAGATTGAAAATAAAAGTGTATAAAGTTTCATGCTCTCTTAATTCCTAAGGACTTAAAGCCTAGTACCTTTGTACATCATACCTTTAGCCAAGCCCCATTAAAACCTTTAAAAGACTTTTTGAAGTTGCATGCATGTTTTCGTGGGAACTATCTTTGAGATAAAAATCAAATCCATGGAAGGTGCGCTTGAAATGTGAAATTGAGTGAAAAGTTGAAAACCTTGACAAATTGAGCGAATGAGTGAATTATTAAATGCTCTTATGAGGAAGGCAAATGTTTGAATTTGGTGATCTCCCTTTTGTGTGTAAACTTGGATCCTTTGCTTTGATTAATGATTACATGATTGATTGAATTCTCATTGTTTGAAAGTAGATGAAGTTGGGGATTGATTAATTAAAGTAAAGAAAGGGAAGGCATTGATTGAAATTGAATTGATGGGATTGAATGAACTTTGGGGCAAGGTGATTAAGTCCATTGAGCTTACCTAGTTTTGAGTCTTTCAAATTGTTAGTTTGCTTGGGAACAAGCAAAGCTTAAGTTTGGGGTATTTTGATAAACCTTTGATTCATCTAGTTTTATGACTAGAAAGACCTCAATTTTGATACCAACTGTGTGAGTTCATTCTCGTTTTAGCCCAAATTTAGCTTTAATTGTTCAAAAGCGACATTTTGAGTCTTAGGAATAATTTCTAGTAATTTCTTCTATTTTCTAGTCAAAGTAAAGCATTTAATGCTATTTTTAATTTCAGGTTAAAAGTGAAGCTCTAGGAAACTTGGATTAAATGAGGAAAACAAGCAAAAAGAATTTTTCAAGGTCTCGCCCCGCGAGCCAGAACTAATGCTGAGCAAGAAGCTGGAGTATTTCGGTCTCGCCCCGTGAGAGATGGCTCGCCCCGCGAGCCAGACACGGGGTTCTGAAGACTTTTCGGTCTCGCCCCGCGAGTCGCGCCTCGCCCCTCTAGGATTCAAACTCAGAATGGAGCCAATTTTAAGTGCTCGCCCCGCGAGCAACCGCAGAACCAGACTCCTATATATAGCTTGTTGTTATGCGAATTGAAGTATCCAATCCTAGTTTTTTGTGAGCTGCATCTCGTTTAGGTTAACATATACTTTTACTGTTTTTATTCATGTTTACTTTTAGATCGATGATGTTGAAGCACTCTATGAGGAACTAATCCTCTTTTATAAGGAAGCGATGAAGCTGCTCTTGACTGCATAGTGAAATTGTGATGCTTTCTACTCCCTAATTCTCAATTCTGCTTCTTAATTCTGTTTTGTATGTGTTGATCATATGAGCTCGTGATTAACTAGGTAAGCATATTGAGTCCGACTGGAGATTCACGTTTTAGGACTTGAATTAAGAACACAAGTTGAATATTGATAGAAATATAATAGGAGATTTGTGCAATCGTTATAGGGAACCAAGGTCTTAATGAATCTTGCATGTTTATCATCATAGAGATATAGTTGATTTGCATGTTAGGTATTTGCTTCTGTGCTCGACCGATACATTAGGATAATTTTGTCCTGATTGGCATGTAATTGAACCTAGGGATAGAAAATAATCACTGTTGAACTATGTTTGATTGAGTTGGTGGATTCGTAACCTTAGATCTTCCCCATTCATAAACCACAAATTCTTGATAATTGTTCTCGCTTTGATTAAACTCTTGCTTGATTCGGATAATTGGTTACAATTGATTTTACAACAAACTCTCTCTCTTGACTTAATCCTATCCTATCCGTTAAATATTGAATTCAATTGGCCACCCAATCCCTGTGTTCGATACTCGGTAATTACATAGCGTTTTAATTATTACTTGCTTAGATCCGATACACTTGCTGGAGCCCATCAGTTTCCCCTTTTCCTTCTACCCCTTTATCTCCCTCTCCACCCCACCACAACCTCCGCCGTGCCACCCCCACTTCCTTCACCGCCACTGAACACACCATCACCTCCCATGAACCGCCAAAAAGAGGGATCCCAAACCAAAGCTAGTACCATCAACGACAACATTGAAGACCAAGAAGTCTTGCCCAAGATGAGTTGTTAAGAGTTTCTAGCAAGTGTCGGCTCTTACCTCATCGATGACTATAGGTTCGAGATCGACAAAGGCCTCCGCCCAAAGCACGGCCTTAGAACGTCTAAAGCCTGTCTCCGCAGCGGTTGGGGATCGATTACGACCGACCCCAAATCAGGTTAGAAATGTGACACCCTTCTACCTCGCATTCTAATATAAAACATTTACTTAAAAGAGGTAATATAAAAACATGCATTTATTTCATTAAAATAAAAAGCGGATAAAAGGTACCACATTGTAACAACTCAAACACGAAAAGAAACATAGTTTTAAAAATAAATAAAGCATAAACAGAAACATAAACATAACCCAACCCCGATGTCACATACAGAGCTGGTACAACCGTTCCGGAATAAAATCCACGGAAAACAAACTAAAACTAAAACAACTAACAACTGTAAAGCAAAGCATCCTAACTAGAGTCGCGGCTCCTTAGAGTCACTCCTCCACTGACTGTTCACCGTCCTCTGCAAAAAGAGATACATGAAACAACGGAAACAGAGAAAACGGGGAGTAAGAAATCATGTAAATACAACGGGATAGAAGTAGTTAAGCAAGATGAACATACATCATAACATGGCATAGGAATACAACATAGCATCAACATATAATAATCACATCAACATGTCATCTCAACAACATATGCTATGCGGTGCAACACTACTCCGCTACTCCGTTAAGCATGTGTATCCAAACTATCTCAAGAAGGCAACTTCGGAGTTACATATCCACATTGGCCATAAAAGCACCAACGCAGGCAGTCCACCAAACCATGGGTGAACCCCTTGGATAACCGATGTATCATAACGAGGATACGCCACCGCGGGGGCGCACGGTTCACCAAACCTTGGGTGAACCTCTCGAGACTTGGCCAGATCATCGTACTCTAGGACGACTTCCCCTATGTTGAACTTCCCCCACTAACAACTTCAACGTATGAATACATGAACACAGCAGCAACAAGGCAACCACCTCCTTTACTTGGGCCAATATGCACCCAAGACTTATCACCATCATCAATGACATCAACATCAATGCATCGAGGGCACTTTGGCCAAAAAGCACCAAAGTGTATCAACATGCGGTAACCCATTGGGCACCGGCTTAACCAACATGCTATTCTTTGTTATCATAATTAATCTTTCAATTAAGTTATCTAACTCTTTCTTATTCGATTAGTGTGTTACTGCATTATTGGGACATTTGGGGGGAAACACCCCCTTAATTCCTTTAATCTCAGATTCTGACCAGTAAGGGGAGCACGGTCGTTCTCACCCCAGCACGGTCGTGCTGCCACTTAAGTGGAGCATGGTCATGCTTACTGTCTTGCACGGTCGTGCTCAATGCACGACCTGCTTTCTAGAATGCAACTGGGAGAACGGGCGTGCTCCCTATTCAGTACGACCGTGCTCCTGGGCTAGTCGTACTGTTCTGGGCAGATTCATCTTATGTGTTCTTGGACTCAAAACTCCCTAACACTCTCAAATCAGATCCTAGGGTCCTTTTACTAATCCAGTGGCATCAAACCTCACCTCTCACTACCAGTTCATGTTTTATGAAGCATTGCGGAATTAATCCCTTAATTCTTATGTTAACTAAGAATCCTAATTAAACCAATTAGAGTCTTATTAACTGCTTCAACATCAACACTCAGCCAATCAACATTCAGCCAACAGATGTATAGCAACAACACATAACAATCCTCATACCATAACCAGATTCAACCAATATACATCATTACGAATATAACGTAACAATCATGAGACAATAGGCATACCATTAATCAACTAACATTTATAACAATTAACTCATACAACCAGGCAGATCATGGCATCAACCACAGTTTAGGCATTGTTATAATCAAACATATCGTTGGCATTAATAACAGTTAACAACAACATATGATGAATAGGCATTCATAGCAATTAACAATAATAACGGGGTTATGGGGACCCCTCATCTTACGCTACCCCTTGCCTAATGTATACACTATCCTTCTCCCCATACCTGGTATGAAGATCCCTCAATGAAACGCTAAACGACAACCAACGAGTTCCCCTTGAGCGGCTCAGTCAGCTTCCAAGCCTTGGTCAAACAAGAACATCAACCAATTAGTTCCCAAATCCAAATAATAGAAAAGGAAACTCTAAGGGGAAGGAACCATTACCTATACCAATGGCACAGACGAACTAGACGTTTATGAGAAAACCCTCGGTTACCATTCTCCTTTTAAAGGCACAGACCTGAGCACGATCGTGATCCTCCTTGAGCACGTCCTTGCTCAACGTAGCGCCTTCGAGGCGTGGCCTGCCCTTGAGCACGGGCGTGCTCAACTTATGTCAGCGAGACGCGCTAACTCAAACGAGCACGATCGTGCTCTCTATTAAGCACGGTCATGCTTGTGACTCATACAGTCACAAGACACAAGCCTAAGAAAGGGATTTTCCACCTAAAACCCCCCTAGCTTATTCTAAACCTTCCTAACAAACAAGACATACAAAAGCACTTAACGAAAAGCGGGGTATTACAAGGAAGCCCTATATATGATGGCCTCAGTTACAATGACAAAGAGACTTGTCAAAAGCTGGCATCACCCTCTCATCTGATGAATCCAACAGTGAATCAGAGAGACCAAAACAGAAGGAAATTAAAAAGTACGATCCTCAGTCGAAATGCCTTTATTCGCTTTTTGTTGCAACTACCATGATGGGCACACATAGGTTATCGCCAATGTTCATTTTCCTCGATTTTCAAGAAGAATTGACATAAAGAGAAGGAGAAGGATCAAGGATGGCGGGGGTAGCAACCGGGTCATGTCCGACAAGACCACCTCTGCCGCTCATCTACCCACACCACCACGAAAACCCTCCACCACCGTGCCGGTGCGCTCCTCCGACACGTCTGTCTCCCAAATGATGTCGCTCCAATTTCTAGTAAATTTTAATCTTTATGCAAATACAAATGCAATCAATTATATACCCATTATGCAAATATTAAATATTTTTTATCTGCTTTGACTGTATTTGACTTGGTCAACTTTTCAAACCAAAAAGTTGCTGATATATAAAGATTTCACTGGTCCACTTAACATTTGCTTTTATGGTGCATAGATGCACCACTTTTCTGCTGGTGTACTGTAGAATGAATCGACAAGAAAATGCTACACGTTTTCTTCCATTGTTTTTTACTATTTTTTTTATTTCACGACATTTTTTAAATGATACTAAAAGGGACTTATGTTGTAGTGTATTATAATTCGCCTATCGACCCTCATCCTTCCAACTTATACTAACTTTAACAACTATTAACTAGGTTGTTAGTTTGCAAAATTAAGTCCATAAACAGAAAAGTAAAAATTTCTTACTTCTTTTCACACTATGATTTTAATATCAAAGAAACAACCCAAAAGTAATTTTTTCAAACGTATTGAAATAAGATAAAAATTAGTTTGCATCTACCAAACCACCATTTACGGATTCAAATTATAATTAATCAAAAGAAATTACACTAACTTTCTTGGTATTTGACATAATTACTTTTGGCACCACTCGTTCAAAATATATACATATATCTCTTGTGAATTATGTTGTCATTGCACTTCTTTTCTTTTTTTATCATGTTGTCATTGCACTTATCTCCTTAAACTTTATATTATCACTACATTTATATCTTTACAACATAGTTTTTAAGAGAAGGGTGCGTACAATTATATGGTTGTAATTTTTTCCATTGTCCATGTCATCTTACTGTCTGTTCAACATTTTCCATTTTTGACTAATAAAGTACACGTACACTTCTTGAAATAGAATGATTTGTTGAGGCCTCTGACTCCGCATCATTTTGATTATGTTTCTAGAGCTGGTTCCCTTGTTAAAATTGTCCAAAATTAGTGTTCTAAAATTAACAGGCAAAAAATAGGTTAAAAAGCAAACAAAGAAAGTCACGTAAGAAACTAAGAATAATAATTGAAATTGTTCCAGAATTGATCTGCAAACATGAGTACAACTTACAAGGACACCTTAGAAAGTGACGTAAATTAAGAAGAATAATAAAAGCGTGGCGCACGAGAATATCGTTATAAATGCGCTTTTTATTATAAGTTAATTCATCAATGTTGGACTTGCAAGTCTCGCTTTCTTTTTCTTTTTTTTTTCAACACTAAAGCTAAGGCTCAGTTTGGAGTTCAGGGAGGGGAAGTGTTTGAGAATAAAATTGATGTAAAAAGGGATGGGAAAGGAAGGATAGCCCTTCAAAACCCTCATCTAGTTTATTTTTGGCTAAACTATATTTTTTGCCCTTTGAAGAAGGTGGGTGAATTGGTGAGGAGGCCACGGTTTTGGGCCTATATATAGGGTAGATTTAAGGCATTGTTTGGTTTGTTAGCTTTTAGATTAATGGGTTTTGTGATTATTTAATTAATATAAGATTAACCATAGTTAATAGTAGGTTATTTTGGCTAATCATGGTTAATAATATGTGGCTCACAATTGATGGAGGTGTGACTGATTTTGGGCCACACATAATGACTCACCAATGAGTCACTGATCCTATCCATTAGCGGTTCCCGTAAATTCCGTACGCAGATCCGTCATTTACCCGATTTCGGTTTTTGAGTGGAAAATGATGAAACGAAAGCAAAATGAAATAGGTATGCTTTAGTATATATATATATATATATATGCACGAAATTTAGGATATGTGGAAGGTTTACAACTATGTAAAATGAGTGGTTAAGAGTGCGTAGATGTGTCTTGTTAATAACCGCGAAAGCTTGGGGTATTTTGGTCATTTTACCTAAAAGTCATGATTACTTGCATTTAATGCTCATAAATGGTTGGTGACTCATCCTCCATGAGTCATCATGTGTGACTCGTTGTCCCGATCTCTTGATGGGTCTCTGCAATTCCGTTTTCGACTCCGTCGGTTTCCCGATTAGGGTTTCTGTCTGTTTTTCGATCGAAAATTTTCAAACTAACCAGACTCGTTGGAAATATGATTTAATCATAAACCATTTCGTTCATGAGTCAAAATTAGGTTTTCTGATCATTAAAATCTTATTGTCAGTGAAAACACCGACTGTTTTCCGTTCGAACTTTCACCAAAATTCGTCCGAAAACACATAATATTTTATTTCTGATCAGAAATTTGGAAAGTAGAATTCCTCACGAACAAAATATAAAAAATCTACAAATTTCAGTTTTCGGGTCAAATTAGAGTTTTCTGTCAGTATAAAATTATACTGTCAGTAAAAAAAACGCAGACCGGTTTCCGTCTGAGTTTTAAACCCAAATTTTAACTAGAGCTTCATACCATAAGAGAGACTATTAATATGATTTTATTTTATTAAAAATCACTTTCTAACTCTCAGATTAAAATATAATTAATTATATTTTAACTGGTTAAACAGCGTAATTAAAAATCAGGCTGTTACATTACTACCCCTCTTAGAAGAAAAATTCCGTCCTCAGAATTTCTTGACTCACAACTGGATAGCACCTTGCATTCGTATTTTAATCTAAAGGTCCTACATCGTATTTCTCATCGCTGTCTTCCCTTAAGTGACAGCGGTAATTTCGTAACAATATTCATCATTATATATTCTATTATCCTCGAACTTATCCATCACTACATTCTGTTCATTGTCCTTAACTTTTCACCATAATCTATCATCCTTGATGGGCATAATTAAAACTTATTCCTTTCCTCTTCTTAATATTGATCCACTAGAAAACCTTATTTCAGCATCTAACTTCCACAATTAACACCACCATCAATACTACCTTAACTTCCTACTCAATGTATCCAATCACAGTTTTAGTTCCTTGGAGCGTATTCCACTATTCCAGATTATAGCAAAATCACCAATTTCAAGTCTCCAAGTAAAACATCTCAACATTCCTTAAGATAAACTACAACCAAAAGAACTACGCCAGTTAGGATTATCTAACTCAACCAATTTGAATTTCTCTAGTAACCTCAATTTACATCAGAAATTATCATTTCTGCTAATATTCAACTTAGGTGAAATTACTATATATACTTTCGCTCATTCTTCCCAAACTCATACAATCCATCTTAACTACGGACATTAATCATTGCCCTAGATTCCTTAAAGATATTATGCCTCGATCAACATTTGACTTATAGTACTTGTCTCACTCAGTGAAACAGATCTTAAGGTTTCACATCCTATCAGTCACAACTATACCTCAACAAAACTCTCATCACTTTCTTGTCTATTATGCTACTTAGACAAACAAAATCTACCAGATATCAAATACATACCTTGTATAAGATTCGCACATTGAGAGGATTCAGCTCCCCTCTTAGTAAACACTCTTCCACTGGCCTGAGGTCTGGCCATCTGCTGTCCTGCTGCTGAAACTCCTTTTCCAGCTCCACCTCTCTGAGCACTGGTATTTGACATATAATACTATATAAACAAGTATATAAATACTATATGTCATACTAATGTCAGTTATCGCATCGAGTTCGGACATACTACCGAACTTCTAAGCATAGTTAAAATCCGATATGGATTCAACTAGACACGGCCAGTAACAACATCCTAGACCTCGCAGTCCTTGATTCTGATCGAACATAACCCCACAGTCCGTTTTACAACCAAAATGCTCTGATACCAAAATGAGACACCCCGCTGTGCCCCTTGTGCCTTTATTTAGTTATTTAGATTCCTCATGTTATTAACCTTCATTATAAATCGAAAATACGATGGAATTAAAATTTGACCAACAATGAAAGATAACATCAAAGTCATATTATAAATACACACTTAAGTAAGATCCCTAATAGGTACATCCTCATACAAACCCTTAGTTGCGGAAACATAAACACAGAGTTCTGGACTCACTGACCCTATTTACTTAAATGCTATTACTACCATCTACAGCTCGTCCTCCTATGTCTGGCTCATAAGGAGTCTCGTCCAACTCCTCCACATTAAAGTCCTCGGTGAAGTCCTCAGCTGGTTCCTCCACATAGTCATCACCCGGATCTTCCGTAAAATCTTCTCTTATCCATATAAGCAAAACATATACAAATACAGAAATAGGGGATAAGACACATGTCTATCATCAAAGGTGGAAAAATGGACATAGTATATAAATATAATAATCATTAACACCAACATCTCTCAAAACTCCAAATCAACCTTAAACCACTATATGGTTCCTCTACCCTACTCTCATGCAAACTTGGCCATCTATATTCCTGTCATTAGTCAGTAGTCCGATCGGTCCGGTGCCAGTAACTTAGTGCCCTGGTGCCCATACACCAGTACAGTAGTTCCAAACTACTCATGCCGTTGTGTGGCGATAGAACCCAGTACTTCCTGAACTACTCATGCTATTGCGCAATTAGTGCCATGGTGCCCATACACCATTTTAGTAACCTTTGCGCAACGCGATCCCTCAGGGTCTCAAGGACTATCCCGACCTCGTGTGTTTCATCACACACGACAATGAACCTTAACACATCTATATTATGAATCTCACCAACCCGCATTCATTATAGCCTAAAGCCTCAACTTTCCACCACAAGTCTCAATACTCATTCAATATCTCATCTCATCTATACACTAAGGCTAGGCATCACTAATTCATCATAGTTCCCTCACCCAAATACATCTCTTAAATCACACATCTCGTGCTCTAACATCAACTAAACAGTTTATCATCACAGGCAGATTACATGCTACATTATCAATCAACTACTCAAGTATCACAAGACAACAAAATAAACAATTTATCACAACATAATTCAACAATCAATAAATTCAATCAACCTCGAATATCATAAGATTATCCTAACGGCGATAAACCTACAACCCCCAAATCATCATTGGTTTCACGAAAAAGCTTCCAATGTGATTTTGGTCTTGTCGATTACTCGACCACTAGTAGGGTTTAGGTCACCCTACACAATTATTATAATTTAAATACTACTTATCCGTTTCCGATGGTAGATTGGTTCTTTCCCCCACCTGAGTTAGCACCAAACTCCCGAACTCGATGTTCCTCGCTATCACACCACAGCTTAATAGTATCACCTTGAATCGAACAACATAACTATAATTAATCAAACAAAATCATCTATGACACTTTAGGGCTAGGTTCGGCCAAGACTAAGAAAATAGGTTTAGGGATATTTTCTCAACTTCATTCTTTGGATTCTACCTACTAACGTCCTAACTAACTTAGATAAAATGGTTTCAAGTTAAGATTTTAAAAAAATCCTCTAACACCAAAGGTTAAGGTTTCGGCCTATATTAGAAAAATAGGCTAGGAAATTTAGTTGGATTCAAGCTCTTGGATTTAGATCATATAGATACTAGAGAGCTCAAATCAAACATTAGATTTCAAAAATGAAAACAAAATCATCAAACCCTCTTTTGGGTGAGATTCGGCCACTTAGAGAAAATAGGGAAGGAAAATATTTTTGATTACATGCTCTTGGATAATGAAAGTAGAGATTATAACTAGATCATAGAAATTGGTTTCACATTTTTATGATTTTTCTACAATTTTCTAGAATTATTCTAAGTTCTAGATCTAAGAATATGAAAACTCAAGAACATGAAGAACAAAAGCTTAAGAATGGAAATAAATGATCATGTTACCTCAAGTGTGTGAAGGAAATGAAGAAATGATGATGATCTTGGCAAGTTCTTCAATGGAAACACTTAAAGCTCTTGAAGAAGAAAATGAAGTTTTTGTGAAGAAAAGTGAAGAATGAGAAAAAATGAAGAAGGTGGGTGAATTGGTGAGGAGGCCACGGTTTTGGGCCTATATATAGTGTAGATTTAAGGCATTGTTTGGTTTGTTAGCTTTTAGATTAATGGGTTTTGTGATTATTTAATTAATATAAGATTAACCATAGTTAATAGTAGGTTATTTTGGCTAATCATGGTTAATAATATGTGGCTCACAATTGATGGAGGTGTGGCTGATTTTGGGCCACACATAATGACTCACCAATGAGTCACTGATCTTATCCGTTAGCGGTTCCCGTAAATTCCGTACGCAGCTCCGTCATTTACTTGATTTCGGTTTTTGAGAGGAAAATGATGAAATGAAAGCAAAATGAAATTGGTATGGTTTAGTATATATATATGCACGAAATTTAGGATATGTGGAAGGTTTACAACCACGTAGAATGGGTGGTTAAGAGTGCGTAGATGTGTCTTGTTAATAACCGCGAAAGCTTGGGGTATTTTGGTCATTTTACCTAAAAGTCATGATTACTAGCATTTAATGCTCATAAATGCTTGGTGACTCATCCTCCATGAGTCATCATGTGTGACTCGTTGTCCCGATCTCTTGATGGGTCTCTGCAATTCTGTTTTAGACTCCGTCGGTTTCCCGATTAGGGTTTCTGTCTGTTTTTCGATCGAAAATTTTCAAACTAACCAGACTCGTTGGAAATATGATTTAATCATAAACCATTTCGTTCATGAGTCAAAATTAGATTTTCTGATCATTAAAATCTTACTGTCAGTGAAAACCCCAACTGTTTTTTGTTCGAACTTTCACCAAAATTCGTCCGAAAACACATAATATTTTATTGACTAAGCCCCCAATTTGGTCCCTGAGAAAAACACTCCGGTCTGAAATAGTCCCTATCCAAAATAAATTATCCATTTCATCCTTAAGAATGTAACTATCGGGACACTTTAGTCCTTCCTATGGTTGACGACCTTTGACCACCGGTTTCCAGCTTACGTGTCCCAGGTTTTTGCTGAGTTGTCAGGTAGCACCTCTTACTTGTATTCCACCATGGAAATTAACAGGAAAAAAATTCAAAATAAAAGCCAAAATTCGTCAGGCCCAAAACGCATGCGTTTGAGGGGAGGGGTCTGCAACGAAATGACACCATTTTTAGTTGGGGGGGCTGAATGTATTGGTTCGTCTCTGCCAAACCCTTAAGCTCCCTCTCACAATTTCGTTCAGTCACCAAACCTCTGCAAAGAAAGAAGAAACTAGAGACGAAGGAGAAGAAGTGATGGGGTTCACGTGAATCAACTAGCTAAAGGGAGAAGAATCACGTGAATCAAAGCAGCTCAATCCGATTTCTGAAGGGGTACCATTGACACAATCACAACCTCAAGAAGAAAATGCAACATAGGTAATTTACATGTACTGACTCAAGGAGACAATAATACAGACTCTTCAATGCTACAGGAGTCTAATCTGACTTCTTTGAATTTTGTAAGGGACTAATTTGGGTTACTAAAGAATTAGATAGGGACTAATTTGGCCCACAATATTAATTGTTTGGTCCTTTTGCTCACTAGGTTGATCTGTCTGATTTGCAGGAAATGGGTGATCAGAGTACACCACCACTGCCACCAGCTGTAAGGCCACCAACTATCAGGCCTCGTGCTCAAGTTAGACCTCCTTTCACTCCACCTCCTTTCACTATGGTCATGGCTAGACACGTCCTTAGAAGCCTAGCTCATTTCGATGCAACTCCAAAAATGGAAAGGGGACGAAATACAGATTAGGGTTTCTGTTCGAATTGATAATGGAAAGTGGGCGAAATACAAATTAGGGAAAAGAGAAAGATGGGAAGAGGGTAGCAACCAGAGGGAGGGAGAAGAAGATGGTTGATAATGGAGAGGGAGAAGAGTTTCTAGGGTTTCTATCAATGAATCATCGAAGGTGGGGGAAGAAGAAGGTTAATAGGGGAAGTGGGAGGAGGAACGACGTCGTTTTGGTAGGGAATAGGGGTGAAAAAAAAAATTCCAAGCTGCTATCCTATTAGACATACTGACTGACAACTCAGCAGAAATGATGAACATGTCAGCTGGAAACCGGTGGTCAACTGACAGAAGGACTAAAGTGTCGGTAATTACATTCTTAAGGATGAAATGCATAATTTACTTTGGATAAGGACTATTTCAGACCTGAGTGTTTTTCTCAGGGACCAAATTGGGGGTTTAGTCTATTTTATTTCTGATCAGAAATTTGGAAAGTAGAATTCCTCACGGACAAAATATAAAAAATCTACAAATTTCAGTTTTCGGGTCAAATTAGAGTTTTCTGTCAGTATAAAATTATACTGTCAGTAAAAAAAACGCAGACCGATTACCGTTTGAGTTTTAAACCCAAATTTTAACTAGAGCTTCCTACCATAAGAGAGACTATTAATATGATTTTATTTTATTAAAAAATCACTTTCTAACTCTCAGATTAAAATATAATTAATTATATTTTAACCGATTAAATAGCGTGATTAAAAGTTAGGCTGTTACACCCACGCTCTCATTAGCATGCCTCGTCTCTTCCTTATCTTTCTTTGCTTTCTTCCTCGGCCTACTAGATTCGACCTCATCGAGATACTTAGCCCAAACTATGTTCAGGCTAACAATAATTGTTTCCTCTCTTGGAGTTCTTCCACTTGGAATTCCTTCCCTTGCATGCCGGATCATCTCCATTTCCACCCATGAACCATTTTGGATCCTACTTGTCCTCTTCATCCTTAGTTAAGCTCTCCACATCCGGGAATGGAATCTATCCTCCTTCTACCGCCTTCTTGATTTTCTCATATAATGCATGCTCGGTGGTTATGAAAACTGGGAAGTCCTTTTGCCTTCTTCAATTTCACGCTCAATTACCCTCCGGACATAGTCGTTCACACCCCTATCAAAGCTCAAGTGAAACGGATCCTCCTCCTCCTCTTGTTCTTTTGTCCTGAGGGTAGAGGATCCGCCTCTCTCGTATGCACATACTAACGTACTCATAATCGGGGTGGTCCGGAGTAACTGCTCTTTCATCAATTGGTTGCCTTTCCTTGAGTAAGAAGCTCCAATCGATAGTCATCTAATTCACAAGTCAAGTAATGGTCAATAAAATAATCAAAACTTAAAACAAAAAAATTAAAAAGAAAAGAGCTAAATAAACATGCACCACAAAACATGTATATAGTCAGAAATAGTGCATAAGGTATCAAAATAGTTTGAGTTTCTAGCTATTAAACTTATACAACCATATCGAATGTATAGCTAGAACTCAAAGGAAAATAAAAATAGCCGCCTCCGGCTCAGCTGAAGTCGATCTGGTCCAACATATCATCATCTGGTGGGTTACCTTGAGCAGCCGCCTCATCATCTACTGGGACCTCGAGCACTCCCCCATGTGGCTGGGCATCCTGGTCCCCAGGATAGTCCTGTCACCCTAACCGAGGTGCCAAATCCTCCTCGGAGGGGTAGATGGGTACTCGTCCCTCCTGCTGAGCTAGGGACATCTCTTGGAAGAAGTCCTGGAGTACCTCGTGTGACCTCCTCTCTGCTTGTTAGTTTTGCAAGAGCAAAACCATGTTCGCTGATAATGGCCTCTGAGGGGCCTGTCCAGCTGGCCTCCTAGGTGGTGTTGGCTCTTTATAATAATGGCGGCGGATATAATATCTATCGATCGGCAGTCGGGGAACCTTCTCCTTCTCCCCAGAAACAGCAATCCCTGCCCTCGTCATCATCTCTGTAATAAAAAATCCAGGAGCCAACACCTCCTTGGCGTTCCTGGAGTTGGCCTTTTGTTGGATGTCCTGGGCTATGACCGTGCCCACATCAATAGTCTTCCCTTCCATAATGGCATAGAGGAGGTGGGCCCACGCAACTGTGATATCAGACTCGTGAGAGCTACATATCAGGTTGGCATGTATGAAAGCATGCCAAACCCAGGCCGCGGGATTAAGATCCCTCCTCCTCAGCCTCAGTAAATTCCCGGAGGTCCTTGTTTCCCACTGCCCTCCTGTTTTGTAGCAGGTCTGTAAAATGTGTTGAGCAAGTGCCTGGACTGCCGGCTTCTGAGAGTGCTGGCTCCTCTTTCCCCAAGTGTTGGGAATGCCCAAGCACTGGTTAATGTCATCGGGGTGGAATGTAACTCCCACACCCCTCACCATGCTAATGCAACCTGGCTCAGTAGGGTCAGGGCTGTAAGCATTGGCATAAAATTCCTTGACGAGTTTAACATCAACTCGCCTAGGAAGATCAGCCAAGTAACTCTAGCCCCGATCCCTAATAGCATCAGAGACAAAGGAGTAGTTGTTCCCCGCGAGAACCACCCTCCTCTCAAGTACTATGTCTTTCTTACGCACCAACTCCCAATGCTCCTGATGAACAAGAGATCGGAAGCGAATGGAAGGAGTAGTACTCCGAGAAGAGGTCCCGGGTCCCTCAGGGAACACCTGCTCCTCCCCCTGAGTGGCCTGGCGCTTATTGCGCTTCACAGTTTGTTTCTCAGTAGGGTTCTTTGGGGGAGCCATATCTGAAAATCAGAAGAGTTCCCAGTACAGTTTATAACACAGTCACAATATAGCTCAGAATACAGAATTTCATCCTAAGCTATTAATAGTTAAATCTCAGGCAGTCCAATCATTAAATTAGAACACAGAAATTTGTTCTATAATTTTCAGATTTTTTTTTTCCAAAACCCACTTAGTCATGCATTATCTCTAAAAATTCCCAGGGAGACCCCAACTAAGGTTCCTAACAGTCAGTTTATCACAATCAAAGCAGTTCACGATTTCAAGATTGATTTTCAATAACATCATGCATTCATAATAATCATTATTCATAATGTTCTTCACCACATTCACATATTCAAAGTCTGCAATCATTCAAGAAAGTAATGAAATCAACATATTGTCATCTTGATCCTATCATAGATTTAACAACATTGAATCATACTTCATTCAAGTCAACACTTTCCCTAGAATTTTCAAAGATTTTCGCAAGGAGAAAAGGGAGAGAATGACATGAAATTCATGCTTTTGATAATGAAAAAGGAGTTTAAGACAACAAACCTTGATGATTAAGTGTGGAAGTGATGAAAGAATTGAGTGAGAAGTATTTCTTGGTCCCTGGTTCACGCGCACGAGAGAGAGGAAGAAGAAGAGTTTTGAATTTTTCTTGCCTAAATGAGCAGAAAGCTGCTCGCCGGGCGTGAAAATCTCCCTCCTTCGCGGGGCAAGAACTTAAAATTTTCCCAATTCTGGAACCCTAATTTCAGGGTTCGTGGGGCGAAATAGGGTATGCGGGGCGAACTGGAAAGTTTTTTCATCCTTTCAGATGCCCAGTTTCGCGGGGCGAGAGAGTGCTCACGGGGCGAATCTTAGAATTTCAATTTGTTCATCTGCTGCCCAGATTCACGGGGCGAGCAAGGTCACGCGGGACGAATATGGGAATTTCCCATTCCCGCGGTCTCGCGAGGTGAGACATGCTTCGTGGGGCTAGCCAGACATAGGGGTTCTATTCCCTTTCTGGCTCACGGGGCGAGATTCTGCTCGTGGGGCGAGCCAGAGACAAATTTTGCCCCTAATTTCTAAATGCAACTAAGTCCTATATGTTTTCCTAAATGCAATTTTTCTAACTGAGGACCCTATATGAGACACTTTTTATTATTTTTGGACTCTAATAATGCATGAAAAGGACAAGGAAGCTTGGGTTGCCTCCCAAGTAGCGCTTGTTTAACATCCCGAACCTGACTCAAGTTGCCCACGAAGGGCTAGTCTAGCTTGAAGCTTTGGTGGTTTCTTTCGAAGGCCTCCCCATAATAGTGCTTGAGTCTTTGGCCATTCACCTTGAAGATGTCACCTATTTCACCGCCCTCTAACTCCACTACTCCATGTGGGAATACCTTGTGAACCTTAAAAGGTCCAGGCCACCGGGATTTCAGCTTTCCCGGAAATATCCTTAGCCTGGAGTTGTACAGTAAGACCCATTGCCCCGGTTCAAACCTTCTAGGCAAAATATGCTTATCATGCCAAGCCTTCGTTCGCTTCTTGTAAATCCGTGCATTTTCATATGCTTGTATACAGATCTCAGCCAATTCATTCACGTTCAGTAGGCGCTTCTCATCGGCCTTCGTCAAGTCATAATTGAGGGTCTTGATGGCCTAATAGGATTTATGCTCCAATTCCACAGGTAAGTGACATGCCTTTCCAGTCACTAAATTATATGGACATCTACCAATGGGTGTTTTGAAAGCAGTCCTATATGCCCATAGTGCATCATCTACCTTCCTTTACCAATCCTTCCGTGATGAGTTTACTGTCTTCTTAAGGATTAGCTTCAACTTACGGTTGGACACTTCCACTTGCCCACTTGTTTGCGGATGGTAAGGAGTTGCAACCTTGTGTGTGACCCCATATCTTGAAAGTAGGTGATCCATTTGTTTGTTGCAAAAGTGTGAACCACCGTCACTAATTATAACCCTTGGAACACCAAACATTGTGAAAATGTTGTGCCTTAGGAATTCCATGACGACCCGTGCATCATCTGTTGTGGTTGGTATGGCCTCAACCTATTTGGACACATAATCCACCGCCACCAAAATATATTGATATGAAAACGATGGAGGAAACGGTCCCATGAAGTCAATTCCCAACACATCGAAGATTTCTACCTCCAACACGCTTTGAAGAGGAAGTTCAAGTCTCTTGGAGATATTGCTAACCTTTTGGCAACGATCACACATTTCTGCGAAAGCTTTTGCATCCTTGAAGATGGTGGGCCAATAGAAACCACTTTGGAGGAATTTTTCTGCAGTTTTCTTTCCCCCAAAATGTCCACCATACTCCGAGCCATGGCAATGCCACGACATGCTTCCAATTTGATCATGAGGAATGCATCTCCGCATCAATCCATCTGCGCACTGTTTGTACAAGAAGGGATCTTCCCAAATGTAGTACTTTGCATCCGAGAAGAATTTATTTTTCTATTGCCTAGTGTAGCCTTCCGAGACCCCTTTTGACACTTTGTAGTTAGCCATATCCGCGAACCAAGGAGGAAATTTTCAAAAATTGCGAACAAACGCTCATCTGGAAATTCTTGCTTGATATCTAAAAGTTTCTTCTCTTGGTCGGGATAGACTATTCTTGATAAGTGGTCCGCAACTCATTCTCTGAACCTTCCCAAGCCTGAATCTTAAGATCAAACTCCTGCAACAATAATACCCACCGAATTAGTCTAGGTTTGGCCTCTTGTTTTGAAATTTAGTGTTTAATGGCCGCATGATCGGTGAATACAATAATCTTAGATCTTACTACATAAGATCTATATTTATCAAGTGCAAATACTACAGCAAGGTGTTCTTTTTCAGTGGTGGAATAGTTAGCCTGTGCATCATTTAAAATTTTTCTTGCATAATAAATCACATGGACTAACTTTTCCACCCTTTGTCCTAACACGGACCCCACCGCATAATCACTTGCATCACACATGATTTCAAAAGGTAATTCCCAATTAGGCGCAGTGATTATGGGTGCGATCACAAGTTTATGTTTCAAAATATTAAAAGCATTTAAACATGAAGCATTAAACTCAAAGGATAAATCCTTCATAAGAAGGTCACATAGAGGCTTCGCTATTTTGGAGAAATCTCGAATGAAGCACCGGTAAAAGCTTGCATGCCCGAGAAAACTCCTCACTCCTTTCACATTTGTTGGTGGGGGTAACTTCTCAATCAATTCAATTTTTGCCTTGTCTACTTCAATACCCTTTTGAGAGGTTTTATGCCCCAAAACCACACCTTCACGAACCATGAAATGACATTTTTCCCAATTGAGCACTAGGTTGGTCTCTTGGCACCTTTGTAGAACACATCCCAAGTTCTTCAAACGATTGTCGAACGAGGTTCCAAAAACGAAGAAGTCATCCATGAAAACCTCAATGAACTTTTCTACCATGTCCTAGAAGATAGATAACATACACACCTCTGAAAAGTAGCCGGAGCATTACACAGACCAAAGGGCATTCTCCTATATGCAAATACGCCATATGGACAAGTGAAAGCCGTCTTTTCTTGGTCCTCTGGATCCACCACAATTTGATTATATCCGGAATAACCATCTAAGAAGCAATAGTACTCATACCCGGATAAACTTTTCACCATTTGATCAATGAATGGGAGGGGAAAGTGGTCCTTCCTTGTTGCATCATTGAGCTTTCTGTAGTCTACACACACTCTCCATCCCGTGACAGTCCTTGTTGGAATCATCTCATTCTTCTCATTCACTACCACGGTTGTTCCTCCCTTCTTTGGGACCACATGAATTGGGCTAACCCAATTACTATCCGAAATTGGATAGATAATTCTGGCATCTAAAAGCTTAATCACCTCCTTGCGCACAGCTTCTTTCATGATGGGATTTAACCGTCTTTGTGGTTGAACCACTGGTTTATAATCATCTTCCATCAAGATTTTATGCATGCATAAGGAAGGACTTATACCTTTTAAATCCGAAATCTTCCACCCAATAGCGGATTTGTGTTCCCTAAGAACTCTTAAGAGCTTTTCTTTTTCATCCTTCTTCAACGCGTTGCTAATAATGACCGGATCTTACTCAAAAATGCATACCTCAAGTGGGATGGGAGTTGCTTTAATTCCGGTTTTTTGTTGTCTTTTCCCGTGTTTTCTTTGTTGAGCTCTTCCTTTTTGCATTCTTATTTGGGGAGAATTGGTAATGCTTCCATATTTTTCCAACACTCGAGAAATTCAGGATCATCCAAAAATTCCCCATCATAATCCTCCATATGGGATTTTACCAACACTTTCTCAAGTGAAGAACCATGTGCTTCTTGTGTGGTATCGGCTACAAGAGGCTCTATCACATCTATGCTATATACACTGGATTACTCAACTGGATGCTTCATAGCTTCAAAAACGTTAAAGACCACATTCTCATCTTGCACTCAAAATGTGTTCCCTTGTTGCATATCTATCAATGCTCGCCCGGTGGCCAAGAAAGGCCTTCCCAGTATGAGACGGATCTCGGCATCTTCATCCAAATCTAGGACCACAAAATCTGCTGGAAAGATGAATTTGTCCACTTTCACCAACAAGTCTTCAATTATCCCATAAGGGTATTTAATAGAACGATTGGAGTGACATCATAGTTCCCTTGGCCTCTTGAATGCCAAGCTTCCTCATCATAGATAGGGGCATTAGATTTATGCTATCCCCTAGATCATATAATGCCTTCCAAAAATTTATCTCCCCAATGGTGCATGGTATGCTAAATGAACCCGGATCCTTCAACTTCGGAGGTAGCTTGCGTTGAAGGATTGCACTACACTTCTCGGTTAAAGCAATCGTCTTCTCATCCACTATCTTCCGCTTCTTGGAGAGAAGCTCCTTCATAAACCGGGCATAGGATGGCATTTGTTCCAAGGCCTCCGCAAATGGAATATTGATTTGAAGCTTACGGAAAACATCAAGGAACTTAGAAAATTGCTTATCTTGCAAAGGCTTCTTCAATCGCTTTGGATATGGTACCGTCATGTAAGGAGGGAGATCCTTAGCTTCAATCCACTTCTTCTTTCTGTAATCTTCATCTACTAATTTCAATCTCCCTTCTTTCTCCGGTACCTTCTCGCTAGGCACTTCTTCTTCCTTAGCTGGCTTCGTGTCCTCTTGTTGTACTTTTGGAATTATAGCCTCAAGAGAACTAGTTATGCCCTTATCTGATTCCAACACCTTGTCGCTTCAAGTTGTTACGGCATTGCATTGGTTCTTAGGATTGTTCTCTGTATTTCTTAGAAAAGAGCCTGGAATATGCTCATTCAACTGCTTTGCAAGCCGTGCTACCCGAGTCTCAAGATTATGTATTGCTGCCACTGTATGAGTTACCAACTTGTCTATGGATGTATCTGCTTGCGCTGCTAACTTCTCAATGGCTGCACTAGTCATCTCAATAGTCAACTCCCAAGGTTTCTTGTTTTCGTCGGTGATCTGTAGCTGATTAGTTCTTTGGAGGGCTTTCTGAGTATCCTGTTGTTGAATCCCATAGTTTTGCCTTTGAGCCTGACGTTGTTGTTACCTGGCTAATCCACCACTGGTGTTACTCCAAGAAAAACCCGGGTGGTCTGTCTTGAGGTTCCAATTCAGACCATTGTGGTAGTTATTCTGTCTGTTCCTCTGATAGTCATTGCGTTGTGGCACTGTGTCGTAGAAGTTATGACACGAGTCCATATGCTCCTGAGGAAAGTTACCCGGACAATTTTCACTCTCATGATCACCATCGCAAAAGTCACAACCCGGTGGCAATCCTTCTTTTACTGCGTTCACCTTCATCTTGCTAGTAAACGCCTCAAATTGCTTCTTCAAGAGTGTGTTCTGTTCAAGAACAACCTCTAAAGACGCCACACTAATTCCAGAAGCATTAGAAGAAGTGCCCATGTTGCAGTTGTAATCATTCCTTGACATCTTCTCTAATAAAGTCCAAGCATCCTCTGCTGATTTGCAAGAAAAAGAACCGCCAGCTACGGCATCACAATTCATCTGATAGCGACCCTTCAACCCATTAAAGAAGTGTTACACTTTGGAGATTAAATCAAAATAGGAAGAAGGACATCTCTTCAAAAGAACATTATACCTCTCCCAAGCTTCACTGTAGGACTCATCATCATGTTGCTTGCAGGAAGTGACGACGATCTTCAAATGTGCCGCTTTTTGAGGAGGAAAGAATTTTGTGAGGAACTTCTACGCCATTTGTTCCCAAGTGGTGATGCTAGCACGATCCAAATGCAAGTCTAACCAATCGCGTGCTCTATCCCAAAGAGAGAAAGGGAATAGTCGCAAACGATAGGCATCATCTGAAACTCCTGGAGCCTTGGACATGTCACATATCTCCAAGAAGTGAGCAATATGGCTGTGAGGATCTTGGTGTGCACTCCCATCAAATTTATCTCTTTGCACTTGATTGAGGGCAAATTGCTTCATCTCAAAAGAATTGGCCGTGATGGGAGTCCTAACAACACTAGAAGTAGAATCATCCAAGTGAGGAAGATTGTACTCATAGAGAGGCTTGTAGGGTGGAGGATCTCCTTCTGCCATCCCTTCAAGATTGATGAGTTGGTTTGCTTCATGCCTCCTTTTCTCTCTTAGTTCCTTCCTTAACCTCCTCTCGGTCTTTGTAATTTCCGGGTTGTATAGCAAGTTTTCTTGTGGAATGGTACCTCACATACAACAAAAACAAGGCAAGACCAAGTGAAATCAAAGAATTTCAAAGAGAAAAATTAGCTATGCCAATCCCTGGCAACTGTGCCAAAAACTTGATGGGCTCCGGCAAGTGTACCAGATCGAAGCAAGTAATAATTAAAACGGTAAGTAATTACCGAGTATCGAACACAGAGATTGGGTGGCCAATTGTATTCAATATTTAAGGGAAACAATTAGGATTGATCAAGTCAAGAGAGAGAGTTTGTTGTAAAATCAATTGTAACCAATTATCTGAATCAAGCAAGAGTTTAATCAAAGCAAGAGCAATTATCAAGAATTTGTGGTTTATGAATGGGGGAGATCTAAGGTTACGAATCCACCAACTCAATCAAACATAGTTCAACAGTGATTATTTTCTATCCCTAGCTTCAATTACATGCCAATTAGGAATCCAAAATTATCCTAATGTCTCGGTCGAGCATAGAAGCAAATACCTAACATGCAAATCAACTATATCTCTATGATGATAAACATGCAAGATTCATTAAGACCTTGGTTCCCTATAACGATTGCACAAATCTCCTACTATATATCTATCAATATTCAACTTATGTTCTTAATTCAAGTCCTAAAACGTGAATCTCCGGTCGGACTCAACACGCTTGACAAGTTAATCACGAGCTCATATGATTAACACATACAAAACAGAATTAAGAAGCAGAATTGAGAATTAGGGAGTACAAAACATCACAATTTCACTATGCCGTCATGAGCGGCTTCATCACTTAGAAAAGAGGATTAGTTCATCATAGAGTGCTTCAACATCATCGATCGAAAAGTAAACATGAATAAAAACAGTAAAAGTATATGTTAACCTAAACGAGATGAAGCTCACAAAAAACTAGGATTGGATACTTCAATTCGCATAACAACAAGCTATATATAGGAGTCTGGTTCTGCGGTCACTCACGGGGCGAGTACTTAAAATTGGCTCCATTCTGAGTTTAAATCCTCGCGGGGTGAGGCGTGTCTCGCGGGGCGTGACTGAAAAGTCTTCAGAACCCTGTGTCTGGCTCACTGGGCGAGCCCTGTCTCGCGGGGCGAGACAAAAATACTCCAACTTCCTGCTCAGCATCAGTTCTGGCTCGCGAGGCTAGCACTGTCTCGCGGGGTGAGACCTTGAAAAATTCTTTTTGCTTGTATTCCTCATTTAATCCAAGTTTCCCAGAGCTTCACTTTTAACCTGAAATTAAAAGTAGCATTAAATGCTTTATTTTGACTAGAAAATAGAAGAAATTACTAGAAATTATTCCTAAGACTCAAAATGTCGCTTGTGAACAAATAAAGCCAAATTTAGGCTAAAACGAGAATGAACTCGCACAATTGGTATCAAAATTGAGGTGTTTCTAGTCATAAAACTAGATGAACCAAAGGTTTATCAGAAATAGACAAAAATAATGAAGGGGAAATACAAAAATGACATATAAATACAATAAAGTACAGTCCTAAAGTGCAAATACAAGATAAGAGAATACATTTGACCAAAACATAATACTTTGACCAGGTCAAACATAATACTCCACAGGGACGACTGAGATTACTTCAAAGCTAGGGATGGAGCATGGTTGCACCACTTTTTGGGTGGTGCAACTTAGACAACACCTTTCTTTTCTTCTTATTGAGAAAGAGAGAGAGGAGAGTTAAGTTCATGTTGTCATGACCCGAATTTTGTAGTCATGACCGCCGAAAATGAAAGTCTATCTTTCCCCCTCACAGCCTCACAAGCATACAAAAATATGTTTCATCCAAAGAAAATGATTACATTCATAACTGCATAAGGAATATGATACATCAGAGTGACTAACAATACAAAGAATTATAAAGTCCTTAAATAAAAATAAAAAAAGACTAAGGGTATAACCCATCAAGCTATCCACATGACATCCAAGGCTTCTAGCGGCTTCGCAGATACCTACAGCTGAAATATTAAACGTGAGGTGAGTCCACTGATTAATGAAGGAGTTTCCCTCAAACACATGCAATCACACAAAGTCAAGGGTGAAATAAAGTCATACACTCAGGCAAGCACTAGATCAAACAGATAGATACTCATTTTCCTTGTACACGTTACAAATGCCTTCACATATGTAAATGATCTCATAAAAAAAAATATTTTATGGACATCCTTTCCCTCCAGTTAGTACTTGTGGAATGACTTGCACTACTTTCTTTTCTCATAACTCATTTCCTGCTCATAAGGGGATACACATCATATCATAAATATCTAGTCTTCGGGTCCACTTGGGGTTGTTCGCTCAAGGTCCCCTGCCCCGACGGTTTTAATATCTTACCTCGTAGATACCGCACCCTCCGACTAACATCAACATCCCTCTCAACACCCGGGGTACTAATGGGATCCCCTCGCCTCCGGCGGTGATATTTATATATCGGGGCCTCCCGCTTCTCAATTGGCCTACCCAAAGATTCATAATCATCTTTTGTCAATCCATTCTACCAAGTACAATCCATAAGTTTCAATCACATACATCAATCATCATATCGCATGAGCATATTTACATTCTCATAGTCAATATATTTCACATTCAACATTCATCAATAATATAATTAATTCATTCTAGGTCCAAGCATAGAGATATCCAATAAATATTATCCGTTCATACACTTGATCTTATAACTTAAGAGTGCCGGTAATTATTTTCTCAATAATATTCATAATGTGGTAATCAAAATAATCCTCAATGATTATCCCAATTCATTCTTTTTGACAATACTCAACAAAACAAATAATAAGTCTTTCCAACATTAAAATAAAATAAGAGAATAATATGACAATAGGTACAACTTTATAAACCTTTATCATCTTAAACATCTTAAGTACATATTCTCAAATCCATCATAATATATTTATTTCACAAAATAAAGCACATTATTCATTTTTCATAGAGCATCATTGACATCATCCTTTTCCATTATAACGCATCATAAAAGAATTATGTTTCCTATTATTATTATTTTGATTAAACTAATCCCTTGGATCTAACTTATAAATCAAACTTGTTTCTATTTCACCAAAAATAATTCATAACCCAGTAATCACTTGAAGATATAATTACAATAGATCTTATATTGCCCTCAACACCACGTCAGGATTGAATGTTTGCAAGTGCTGGTCTTCAAGCTTAAATTATAAGCAATTTAAATTTCATTTGATGGTAAACTTGTACCAGTGTGCCTAACTGAATGTATAACAACTAAATGCTAGCTCTAGTAATGGTCTTGCTATGTTAGATGGATTGCACTTTCTAAGAGGGAGCACCCTGTGCTGACAGACAACGAACGAGCAACCAAAAATTTATGCAAGTAAAGCCACTATTGGGTACTAGAGTGACGGAATAATATCACGCAGCTAAAATAAGAGATGAGAAAAGAGAAACTGAACACACAATATTTACATGGAAAACCCTCAACGAATAAGGGAAAAACCACGGGGCAAGAATAAAAGGATTTTCACTAAGTGGAAGAAATTACAAGACCTCTCTCTAAATACAAGGAGAGAACAATAATACCCTATCTTGAATATAGGAGAATATACACAAGAAGAAACCTCACATCAGAAATGTAACACCCTGATTTTCGCAAAAGGGTATATGTTACTATGGATGCCTAATTGTTGTTGTTGTTGTTATTATTATTATTATTATTAATGAAGTTAGTATTGCTATTTATAAAATTGATAATGTAATTGTGATTAGTGTTGTAGTATTTTTATGCTTATTCATATATATGTATGTATATATTATTACATATGATAATATATATATTAATATATGATTATTTGCATTAATATGAGATTGTGTCTCTTAAGCTTTCTAACGACACCAAGAACGTCCCAATAGCCCACTCGTAGCTCAAGTTATGTACAAAATTCCGAACCATACGCAGTTTGGGCTGAAATAGGAGCCCGTTACGCCCTAGCTTTTTTTGTATACCACAAGACTCGACCAAAACACTAATTTCCCATGACTAAATATTCAGAAAAGCTGCCTCTCCTCATATCTTTTGTTTTCCCTTGGTTCCTCTCAATAGTTCTTGAAGGAAAATTGCTCGCGTTGATTGTCCTTCACCATCTTCTGCCATGAGAACATTTATGTTGCTATGGAGTCATCTTGCTAGTGTTTTTATTCATTCCTTTCAGTCTCCATAGGTCTCAAATAAAGGTAATAATCATTCCTTATGTTTTTCTTACTTCTCCTTTGAGTTTTCTTGAAATAATGATTGATTCTGGGTGTCCCTCGTTGTTGTTTTCATGCCGCAGTGAAGAAGCATTCAAACGATATTGCGGAACATCCCTTCTCCTCTTTTCAATGTGCAGTGAAATCCAATCTAAGGTATGGGGGGAGAGATTGTTTATTCTGTATGGGATTTGAGAGGGAATTGAGGTGGTTAGGGATTTTTGCATAATTCTTCTTTACGCTTCTATGCTTACTTTGATTGGTTGATAAATCCTTGTATGAACAAAAGTATATTTGTGGTGTTTGTGATTTTGATATGTCATATTCATTGAAGGAATAATGAACCTTCATAATGAGATTCAATTGTGTTAATAAGTATGAATATGCTCTAGTGATGGTTGATATGAGTGTATGTTATAGTGTTGTTTTGGCATGATTCTTGATGATGATATTATTTGTTAATGTTGATGATGATAATGTTATGCCATGTTAGTTGATTGATTTGGTATGTTGTATACCCTGTTGGTTGATTGAACGTTGGTTGACGATGTTTATGTTAATAAACCCTTAATTGGTTAAAATAGGGCTCTTGTTAACACAATGATTAAGGGTCTATTGTTCCCCAAAAATATTCACAAAATATGAATAAACAGTGAGAGGTGAGATTTTTATGCCAATGGTTTAGATAAAAGCCTTAGGAATGATTCAAGAGTGTTTAGGGAGTTTTTGGCTAAAAGAACTGTGTAGAACTCTGCCACGAATAGTACTGCCTCGCAATGAGCACGACCATGCTGAACAGGGAGCACACCGTGCTCCCAGTTTAAATTCTGGAAAATGGCCGCGCTTTAAGCAGGGTCGTGCAGCAGAGGGGCACGACCATGCATCAGTGCACGACCATGCGTAACAGGAAGCATGATAATATGTAGTATTTTTATGCTTATACATATATATGTATGCATGTATATATTATTACATATGATAATATGTATATTAATATATGATTATTTGCATTAATATGAGCTTGTGTCTCTTAATGTGTGATTTTATATGAATATATGATTTTGTTTGTGATTTTTTATGTTAATATATGATATGCGATTTTATTAATAATAAGTGATTAAGAATGATATGATGAGATATCGTGTGATTTAGTATTTTTATAGAGGTGGTGTAATTCTTAGATTTTAGCCCCGCAACCAATCAGATTTGAGTCCTTATTAATAAAGGATAATCCTTTTTTTGGTTACCTCTTAAGATCTTATCATAACCTCCTAAGGATCCTATCTAGGAATAACTACCAAATCTGTCGCTAAATTTCCATCGAAATTTTGACCATCTTAGAGTACGATTTAGGATTCGGTTATCAGACATTAATTTGTAGATATTTGTCTAATATTTCTAAAGACACCAAGAATGCCCCAATCGGCCACTCGTAGCTCAAGTTATGTGCAAAATACCGAACTATACGCAGTTTGGGCTGAAATAGGAGCCCATTACGCCCTAACTCTTTTTGTATACCACAAGACTCGACCAAAACCCTATTTTCCCATGACTAAATATTCAGAAAAGCTGCCTCTCCTCATCTCTTTTGTTTTCCCTTAGTTCCTCTCAATAGTTCTTGAAGGAAAATTGCTCGCGTTCATCGTCCTTCACCATTTTCTGTGTGACACCCTAACTTGGTATCACATGGTTACCCGTTGCGGAATTAAAATTTGTTTAAATGCTGGTCGCTTTCGGAAAATAAACCTTCTTTATAAATAGTATTACTGAAAATAGTATAAAAATCTCCTTTTTTTTTTGTAACGAAAGAAGAAGTGATGAACACTCAGAACTTGAACTGAAACAACACACATACATATATAACTGTCCCAGTGGGACTCAAGTTTAGTACAAAATAGGGCCTTAATCAATCTGGCCAACTTTACTGAAACGGGAACAAAGAAACAGATAAAGCATCAAACTGGGAATGGGGAAATCTGGGTACTAGACTCAAAAGAAAGCTCTAAAAGCCAAGGACAAACAGACTACTCCAAAAACCGACGACAAACTACCAGTGCCTCCTGCACTCCGAGTGGCCGCAAACACTCCCGCCAGATGAGATGTCAGATTCCGGGTCGATGACCTCACCACCGTCGTCGATCGGAACATCCTCCTCACCGGGGTCCTGGGGATGGTACTCTGCCTCTAGCTCGTCCTCCCACCAATCCTCTACCACCTCGAGAGGCTCCTCCTCCGGATCCTCCTCGGGATCCTCCTCGGGCTCTTCCTCCATGGGCTCTGCCGGCTCGACGTGTGGATGGAGAAGGCCAGCTAGCTGCAGTGTATGAAGATACAACCAGGGAGGTGGAAGTGCCACTGTCCGAGCCTCAACCGAGTGAATCCTCCGGATCGGCTCTCCGTTGGCGTTAGACTCTGTCGTCGTAATCGGTCCTCTATAAGTAGCTGTAGTCGAGTCGTCGCTCACTGTTCAATTCCCCACTCGTCCAGCCTCGTCGAACTGCTCAAACCTCGTGATCGCGGGTACTAGGGGAACAAGGGGTTCCATCTAAGGCATACGCATACACCGATACAAGAAGAAGAAAAGAACATATAGATATGCAAGAGTGAGATACCGTCATAAGATATATCCCACAACAACCATATACATGATACATACAACACGTAATCAGTTTAACAGTTAAGTCATGCATAATCATAATATAACAGTGTTATATCAAAGGGTCTCAAGCCCGCACAATCAGTTTTCGAAAATATGCATGACACTTCAATATCAGGCTCTAACTTAATCTCATGAGATAACAACACCGTTTCATTGTAGAAGTAATAAAGAGTTGGTCAAGCTCTGATGCCCACTGGCAAGTTGCCACCATAACCTCGTGCACCAAGGTCTCCGGATGCACAACGTCTCGAATGCCTCCAACTGGGCCAATCGGACTGACCCTCAGATACCACCTTGTATCTGGTTTACTTGAGAACGTCTGCTAAGGGAAAATGCATATGAATAAAAACTTTCCGTTATCAAGGTTTTGCTTTGTGTATACTCTTTTTCACTGTCGAAGCTCAAAGCTCACGACTATTCACAATTCCCCATCACTTGAACTTAAAGAAACACAGGACACGCAGTCCGAGTGCTCAATCACAATGCCTTAGACCGAGGCCGCAGTCAAGGTTTGTGGTCGTAGAAATCACTTATGATGTTATCCATGTTTTATTCTAACATGATAAGGACACCTAGTCCGCAGCAACGAAATCAGAACACACCGTTCTCGATTCCGAGTTTTGGACTCTCAGCCCATAACATCATGAATAGGACCCTTGGTCCATAGTACTTGACACGGATCCCAGATCACGTGCGTATAACTGAATACTAGAGACGACGTCTCGCAACTAGATTCTTTTTCGCATGTACTTACTATTCACTCTGTGAAAATCAAATCCAAAACAAAACCTCGGTCACTTATCCAAGTAACCAGAATGTTTCTAAATCGTTTAGGAGAAAATCATTTTCCTTTGCAAACTCTTTTATAAAACTTTTAAGAAATTCGTTTACTCTTTGAAATCCTTGATGGAATAAAGTCAAATATATTAAAAGGGTTTTTCCTTCATAATACACATAGTTCGAAAATGTTTTCTCTCGTACCAGACGTTTGATCATAAAAAGATAGTTTCTATTGACTTGAAATCACTTTAACATTTTTCTAAAAACACGATCTTATTCTTCTGAAGTAAGCACTTTAAACAAGGAACTGTTATAAATGAACCCAAAACTTTCAAAGTTCTATTCAAGGCTTATTAAGGCTTTTAATCCTTATAGTCATTGGGCAGACTCAAGTCCGGCTACTCAAACTTCAATCAACAATAATATATTCTCAACAATAATATCACAGTCCATGACAGTTCATCACATATATGCACAATACTTTAAAGCAAGTAAGATTCAACTTCAAGTAATAATCACAATAGTTCAAGTAAACAAGTCATTCAAGTATCGGTTCAATATCATAACAATATTCAAATCATTCAAGTAAACACATACACACATGCATATAGTCATTGAATATCTCTAGGCAATCCCCTCTTACCTTCCTTGAAGTTAAGAGGTTGGATGCTTGGAAAGGGTAATTCACGAACGTCCTTGCTTACTTGACGATAGAGGTCTAGGGTTACAAACACAAGATCATAAGTTAAAAATCAACTAAGAACACTAAACCACAAGGTATTAGGTTCGGCCAAGACAATAAAGTAAGGTTAAGGATTCCCGAAAATTATGCAACTTATGGATTTATGATCCTCAAGTGCTAGGAGTTCATAAACAATGATCATTTAACAAAGTTGAATCAAAATCCCACTAAGTCATAGACTTAGGGTATTCGGCCAAAGCTAGAAAAATAGGCTAGTATTCACTAAACTTTCCAATCTCTTAGGTCTAGCATCCATATGTATTAAGGAGCTCAAAACCATGATCATTTTGGAAGAATGAAAACCAAACATCTTAGGCTCACAACCCTTAAGGTTCGGCCTTGATGGGATTCCTAGGCTAGGAATCTTTAAATCATCCAATCTTTTGGGCATAGCATCCTTCTATGTTAAGGAGCTTTAGTCCATAATCACTTTGGAAGAATAACACCTCCTAGGTCCAAAAACACTAGTTTCGGCCATCATAGGAAATCAAGTTAGAAAGATTTAAAATTTCCAATCTCTTAGACTTAGCATCCAAATATCTTATGGAGCTCATGTCCATGATCATCTTGGAAATGAAAGGAGTCACATTCTAGGTTTTACAACATAAACTAAACAAGTTAGAAGTCTTTAAGCTTTCCAATCACTTAGACTTAGCATCCTTCTACATTAAGGAGCCTTAGTCCGTGATCATTTTGGAGAAATGAAAATAACATATCCTAGGTTCACAACCATCATAGGATGAATAGACTATACAATCTTTAAACTTTCCAATCACTTAGACTTAGCATCCTTTTATATTAAGGAGCCTTAGTCCATGATCATTTTGGAAGAATGAAAACCAAACCTTCCTAGGCCACTAAGGTATAGTTTCGGCCATCATAGAAAGAATACGTTAGAAATCTTTGTTTGATAACAACTCTTAGGTTTAGAATCACAAGGTATTAAGAGTTCTAAATCCATGATCATACTTGGATAGATGAAACATAGTACCCTAGGCCTACTTATTTATATTTTCGACCATCATAGGAACAAGCTATCAAACCTTCCAAGATTTATGTATTTAAGATCAAGGGATAGTTAGAAACTCAAACACATGATCATTTTCTCAAAAGTTGAAACAAAACCCACCTAGACCATATTACATGGTTTCGGCCTCCTTAGAAAGAAAGGGCTAGGGAGCTTTGTTTTACACAACCTTCTAGTATGTTAAAATACAAGTAAATAAAAGACTATAGAAAGTGGTTTCAACTCAAAAGGAGTTTTCTACCATTTTTAAGAGATTTTTGAAGTTTAAAGCTTAATAAGAACACATAAAGCAAATAATGAATTAAAATGACAAACTTGTAAAGAAATTTATATGAGAGCATTACCCTTAACAAGAGGAAGAACTTTAATGAAGAACACAAGTGCAAAAGATAAATAAAAATGCAAGCTTTAAGTAGTTGAACTTAAGGAAGAAGATGAAGTATAAGAGTGAAGAAGTGATGAAGAAGAAGAAAAAGTGAGGAAGCGTAAATGAAAGGGGTATATATAGGGGGAGAGGGGAGAGGTCACGAAATTGAGGGAGAAGAGAGGGGTTTGGAGTGGCTTGTGGAGTAAGTTTGAGAGTTAAGGCTTGATGGGATGGAAAGAGGAGAGAGAAGTAGCTTTTAGATTAGATTAGTATTATAATTTGAAAAAGTATAATGATTATACTTTTGGAGTGTGTAAGAGTCTCTCCCATCATGTCACCTCAAGTCACTTCATCCCTCTTTGTGCTCCATTTCATACCCGGTTGCATTTCCGATCGTAAATTCCCGACGTTTTCGGTCGAATAAAATATTTTATTTTATTTTTGAACGAAAATTTTCAAAATAACCAAAGTTGAAGGAAACATGATAAAAACAAGAACCGTCTCGTTCACGGGTCAAAATTAGGTTTTCTGCTCAGTAAACGGATACTGGTAGTGAAAACGCAGACCGGCTTCCGTCTGAATTTTCAACCGAAAATTTTACCGTGACTTCATATGATATAACAACACAAGAAAATGATTTTAGTTTAATTAAAATCATCCTCTGAGTTTAATCTAAAATAAACACATTTAAATATGTTTATACTGCTACAGAAAGCATAGGAAAAACAGGGTGTTACATTCTGCCATGAGAACATTGATGTTGCTACGGAGTCATCTTGCTAGTGTTTTTATTCATTCCTTTCAGTCTCCATAAGTCTCAAATAAAGGTAATAATCATTCCTTATGTTCTTCTTACTTCTCCTTTGAGTTTTCTTGAAAAAATGATTGATTCTGGGTGTCCCTAGTTGTTGTTTTCATGCCGCGGTGAAGAAGCATTCAAACGATATTGCGAAACATCCCTTCTCCTCTTTTCAATGTGCTGCGAAATCCAATTTAAGGTATGGGGGGAGAGATTGTTTATTCTGTATGGGATTTGAGAGGGAATTGAGGTGGTTAGGGATTTTTGCATAATTCTTCTTTACGCCTCTATGCTTACTTTGATTGGTTGATAAATCCTTGTATGAACAAAAGTATATTTGTGGTGTTTGTGATTTTGATATGTCATATTCATTGAAGGAATAATGAACCTTCATAATGAGATTCAATTGTGTTAATAAGTATGAATATGCTCTAGTGATGGTTGATATGAGTGTATGTTATAGTGTTGTTTTGGCATGATTCTTGATGATGATATTATTTGTTAATGTTGATGATGATAATGTTATGCCATGTTAGTTGATTGATTTGGTATGTTGTATACCCTGTTGGTTGATTGAACGTTGGTTGATGATGTTTATGTTAATAAACCCTTAATTGGTTAAAATAGGGCTCTTGTTAACACAATGATTAAGGGACTGTTGTTCCCCAAAAATATTCACAAAATATGAATAAACAGTGAGAGGTGAGATTTTTATGCCAATGGTTTAGATAAAAGCTTTAGGAATGATTCAAGAGTGTTTAGGGAGTTTTTGGCTAAAAGAACTGTGTTGAACTCTGCCATGAATAGTACTGCCTCGCATTGAGCACGGTCATGCTGAACAGGGAGCACGCCCATGCTCCCAGTTTAAATTCTGGAAAATGGCTGCGCTTTAAGCAGGGCCGTGCAGTAAAGGGGCATGACCATGCATCAGTGCACGGCCATGCGTAACAGGAAGCATGACCGTGCAGCTGAGCACGGTCGTGCAGGAAAGGAAGCACGCCCGTGCTCCACTTAAGTTGCAGCACGCCCGTGCTCACCCCTCTGGACAGAATCTGAGATTAAAGGTTTTAAGGGGTTTTTAACCCCAATGATGGTAAGATAACATAACCAATCAATGAAATTGAATAGATAACTCGGTTAATGATTAATAAAGATTTTAAGAAGATGTGATGGTGAGATGTTGAATTAGTTAAGCCGGTATCCGTTGGGGTACCGAATGCTGTTAAGTTTGTAACCTTGGTGCTTATTGGCCAAGGTGCCCCCGATGCTTATTGGTCGAGGGGCTGTTGATGTTGTACCTTGGTGGCTGAGAGTTTGCCCCAAGGAGGCTTTGACTCAGTAGATTCTGAGGTGTTGCGGTCGATTCCGCTGTAGCCTTCGGTTGATTTAGTTGGAGTAAAGGTGTTGCGGTAGATTCCGCTGTAGTCTTCGGTTGATTCCGTTGAAGCTAAGGTGGTGGCAGTTGCCCGTTGTTTGTTGTTTGCTCATGCATCATTGGAGATGTTGTTATTGATGGACGTTCGACATAGGGGAGGTCGCTCGAGAGTACGGCGATCTGGCCATCCACGGTAGGAGTAGATTCTCCGTGCACCCCCGTGACGAGGCATTCGTTGGTTTGATGCGTTGGCTATCCAAGGAGTAGATTCTCCGGCGTTGAGTAGATTCTCAATGTGGATATTTAACTCCAAAGTCGTTCATCCTGAGTTAGTTTGGATCCACATGCATAACGAAGTAGTGGAGTAGCACTACATTGCGTAGCATAAGTTGTTTATGTGATATGATGTAACTTGATATGTCGTGCGTTTTTGTGTGTATGTTGGATAGTATGCTAATGTTATGTAATTGTGTATGCGCGCTGTCTTGGTTACTGTCTCTTTTCTTCATATGGTTTGAACATGATCTCTCACCCATACAACATTTTTAGTCTTATGACAAAGAGGGAGGAATCTATAGGAATATACGAGTAGTGGAGGGATGCCTTCTATGAAGTGTCGTGATGTAGCTGTTGCAGACGACTGTATTGCATGTTGCCTTAGCGCTTTATGTTTTCAATTTTGAAACTTGGTTATTTATATTGTATGGGGATCTAAAGCTCTGATATATGTGACATCGGGTCAGGGGATTAATTTACTATCATTATGTTTCCATACAAACTTCATGATTGTTTATGATGTTTTTATTTTATTCTTTAGTTAAATTCAAGTTGTATGATGTGATGCTCTCAAGTATGTTTTGTGAAAAATGTTTTCAAGAATCCACGTTTTTAATCCACAAAAACATAATAACTCTTTTTTATTTACTATTTATATAATACACGTTTCGGGATAGAGGGTGTCACAAGAAACTATCTCTCTCTCTCTCTCTTGAATATTTTTTTTCTCTCTTGCTCTCTTGGATTAGATGCTTGCCATGAGATGATATTGGAAGGAGGCAATGTCTCTATTTATAGAGAAGATTTGCAAGCATTGAATTTAATGCTTCAACTACTAAACAATTTCACCCATACCCATTGTCCAACTTGAAACATATTTTTTTTTTTACTTTCATGCCACAAAAAGTGGCTTTACGTTTCATAATCTCCCACTTAAAGTCACTTTTGGTGAGCTTTCAAAATCTCTCTACCTTGCCAACTTCCCGTTGCTTACGTTTCTGATAGGCCATAGGAGGATTGACACCATGTAAACTTGTCAGTATTGATTGGCTTTGTCATAACATCTATTAGGTTGTCTTTGGTGTGAATCTTCTGCATATCCACACTCCCTTCCTATAATACTTCTCAAATGAAGTGATACCAAACTCCTATGTGCTTTGTCCTGGAATGAAAGGTTGGATTCCTTGCAATGTGCAAGGCACTCTGCTTGTACCCGAGTAACTTACTGCTGCTTGTGCCCGAGTTCTTCCATTAACCTTTCTATCCAAATAGCTTTCTTGCAAGCTTGCGTAGATGCCATGTGCTCAGCTTCTGTAGTAGACAAAGTTATAACAGTCTGTAATTTTGATAGCCAGCTTACCGCTCCTCCTGCAAATGTGAACACATAGCCGGTAGTAGATTTTATTTTATCAAGATCACCTGCAAAATCCGAATCAACATAGTCCCTGACAATGAAATCTGATCCTCCAAAACATAAAGCAACACCCGAGGTTCCTTTGATGTATCTCAGGATCCTCTTAACAGTATTCCAATGCTCTCTACCAGGATCTACTATAAATCAACTAACCGCTCCCACTGCTTGTGCAATGTCTGGTCTTGTACATATCATAGCATACATAAGGCTTCCCACCGCTGATGCATACGATACTCGAGACATTTCCATCCTCTCCGCTTCGCTGCTAGGGCTCATACCTGAGGATAATTTATAACTGACAGGAATTGGGGTAGAAATTTGCTTACAATCTTGCATGTTGAAGCGCCGCAAGACCTTCCTTAGATAGTTCTTTTGAAAAAGCCAAATCTTCCTATCTTCTCTGTCTCGGTGAATTTGCATCCCTAAAATCTGGTTTGCGGGTCCCAAGTCCTTCATATCAAACTCCCTAGCCAACTGTGCCTTCAATTCTTCGACTCGATCTTTTTTGGGGCCTACCACCAACATGTCATCCACATACAACAACAAAATGATGAAATCATTATCATCAAACCTCTTTTAGTATGTACAATGGTCTGAACTTAGTCTGTTGTATCCAAGGCTAATAAAGAAGGAATCAATCTCTTGTACCAACATCTGGGCGCCTGCTTTAGATTGTACAGGGATTTGGTCAACCTACAAACCAAGTTTTCTTTTCCTTGTTCTTTAAAGCCTTCCGACTGGAGCATATAAATTTCTTCTTCAAGTTCTCCATGAAGAAAACCAGTCTTTACATCCAACTATTCAAGATGTAAATCAAATGCAGCATAAATAGCCAATACTACTCTGATAGTAGTAAGTCTGACAACAGGAGAAAATATCTCGTTGAAGTCTATACCTTCTTTCTGAGCATATCCTTTAACCACCAGTCTGGCATGATACCTTTCCACTTGATCATTGCCATCTCGTTTGATCTTATAGACCCATTTGTTCCCTATGGCTTTCCGACCTTTTGGAAGTTCAACAAGTTCCCATGTGTTGTTCCTATGGAAGGCTTCCATTTCTTCATGCATTGCTGTCAGCCATTGAGAAAAATCTGAACTGCTCAAAGCCTCCTGAATGGTTGACGGTTCTCCTTCTTCAGTTAGAAGACAGTATGCATCATGACTTGCCATAACATAGTCTGAGTGCCAAGATGGTTTCCTGCCCTGACGCGTTGATCGTCGAACTTCTTCATCATTGACATCATCATGTTCCTGTTCTTCGTGCTCTTGTTCTGTTTCAGAAGAATCCTCTTCTGTAGACTTTATTTCTCTCTCAACTGTGAGACACCCCATTGTGCCCCATTGTGTTACTAAATTAAAACCTCATTAATTAATTATTTAATTCGCGCGATTAATGTTGAAACATGTATTCTGAAATACGCGAAAATTTAAAACTTAATTAGAAACATACAGTGTGAGAAAATTTACAACAACACACCATATATATTAAATACATACACACCATATGTTTATGCGTCAGAGTTATCAAAACACTGTTTAGGGTATCCCATCAGTAGGATCCCTAACAGTTATATAGTTATACAATTATTATAAGCGGAAAAATATAAAACGTCTTAACACACTGGCCATAACTACCTAAACTCTATCACCGGGGTTCACAGCTCGTCCTCCAGCTTCTGGTTCATTAGGAGTTCCATTCAACTCCTCGTTATCGAGCTCCTCCACAGGGTCTTCTCGTACGATCACATAATAAATAAAATACAGCATACAGAAAAATATAGGGGATAAGAAACATTTCTATCATCAAAAGCGGAAAGGAATACATAGCACGTAATATAACGATAGTCACAGACACACATCACACATATTCAACATTCATCCTTAAGTTACATCATCATCCTCTACTCTCAACTCATGCAATCTAAACCTAACTAATAGGTCCATCACGAGCACGACACACATTCTTATCATAATATGGATATTAATCCTTCATCCGAGCAAGTACTCTGAATTATCATATTTATCTCCCAATACACCTTCATACACCATCACACACCTTTATACACCAATGGTCTGAAACCATAGTAGCCCGAAGCCACAGTAGCCCATAGCTACTCATAATAATAATATCAATAGCACATCAATGGTCCGAAACCATAGTAACCAAAAGCCACAGTAGCCCAAAGCTACACGGAGCCGCTCTGCAAGAACTACGGATATATCTACGGATATGCTGACCTTATGCATTCCACTCTCATAGCTATGACCAACAGCATACCTCTATATGATTCTCACCGACTCGCATCAATTACATCCTAGTGCCTCAACCCTCCATCATCGTCTTAACTCGCATTCTATGCCACATCTCATCCATTAAATAATTTAATTTGGCTAGGAATCTCTAAATCACATTCATTCTCTCACCCATATGAATATCCCCCGAACAACATATATCTTTGCTTAAAAGCCAACTAAACACATTATCAAACCAGGCAGATCATGCATAATACAATAATCATACAATATTCAAACAGCAAAATAAAACGTCACAAGTAGTAGAATACCTCAACCAGCGTATCACAAACAATTCAATAATATTAAAGTCAGACATCCTCAAATATTCTAAAATTATCCTAACATCAATAAACCTACAATTCACAAATCATCATTGGTATTACGGAAAAGATTCCAATACGATTTTGGTCTTGTTGATTACTCGACCACTAGTAGGGTTTAGGTCGCCCTACACAATTATTATATTATAAACTACTTATCCATTTCGACGATAGGTTGAATCTTTCCCCCGCCTGAACTTATCACCGAAGTCCTGAACTTTCCGATCCTCATTACTCTACCACGGTTAATGGTTAACCTTCAACCAAAACAACATAACACAAATAAATCAAACAAAATCTAATTATGACCCATTCATGCTAGGTTCGGCCATGAGTCATTAATAGGGCTAGGGTTATTTTCTCAACTCCATCTTTTGGATTCTAGTTACTATAGTATGAACTTGCATAAATAAATTGTTACATGTTAAAAATATGAAACAAAATCCTCTCACCTCTAAGGTTAGGGTTTCGGCCATAATAAGTAAAATAGGTTAGAAATTCTTTTGATCATATACTCTTGGATTTAAAAACTAGACACCTTAGATAACTTATGGACATCATCATCTAAGTTAAACATTGAACAAAATCCATTTAACTCATATATACCTAGATTCGGCCAGCATTGAAAAATAAGGCTAGGATTTTCTTTTGAATTCAAGCTACTAGATCCAACAACTAGAGGTAGTAGAGAGTTAAGATCAAGTGGTAGAACACTCAAAACATATTTCTATGATTTTTGGTGAATTTTTGAAGAACTAGATCTAGGAATTGAAATTTGAGAAAAATTTGATGAAAATGGAAATTTGTGGAAGATTAATGAAGCTAGATGATGAGGAACATGATCCTCACCTTGGATTGAAGATATTTGATGAAGAACTTGAAGAAAAATGAAGAACTTTGCAAGAACAACTATGGTGTTCTTTGTGTTTTGTTAAGGAAATGCCTTAGAAAGAAATGAAAATTTGGCTAAGTGTGGGGGAGAAGTGGGCAGCCACGAATTTGAGGGAGTGAAGGGGGTACTTTGGTCTCAAATTTTTGGGACAAACTTGTAAATAGATGGCAAATCCAAGGGCATTTTTGTAGCAAAAGATTAGGACAAAATTGGACTTAAAATGAAAGTTCAAGGGCAAAAAGGACTTTTCACCAATTGTCATCATTACAATGGTGAGTCATACCATGACTCACCTCTCATGAGCCATCCATTACTCACCGATCCAATCCTCTAATTTCGTTTCCGGCTCCGTCGTTTTACCTGATTAGGGTTTCCATCCGTTTTTCGCCAAAATTAGCCCGAATAAAATCTAATATTTTATTTTTGGGCAATAATTTGGAAAATAGACTTCCTCATGGACATAATATAAAAATATATAATTTTTCAGTTTCGAGTCAAATTAGGGTTTTCTGCCGGTATAAAATTATACTGTCAGTAAAAACGCAGACCGGTTTCCATTTGAGTTTTAAACCCAAATTTTAACCAGAGCTTCCTACCATAGAGTAGGTTCTAGATATGATTTTGTTTTCTCCAAAATCATTTCCTAGGTCTCAGAAAAAAATATAAATAAATATATCGTTACCAGTAATACAGCGTATACGAAAATCAGGGTGTTACAAATTGCAGTAATTTCTTTGGTAGTGCTGTCATTTTTCTGGTCACTTTTCAATTCATTTTCTTCAAAGACTACATCACTGCTGACAACAACCTTGCGGGCAGTGGGATCCCACAGGCGATACCCTTTAACATTGTCAGCATACCCCAAGAATATACATTTCCTGGATTTTGGATCCAACTTTGTTCTTTATTGGGAGTTGTACATCACGTAAACAGGACATCCGAACACATGCAGAAAAGAATAATCAGCTGGTTTTCATTTCCACATCTCCATTGGTGTCTTCAAACCAATCGATGTTGATGGCGATAGATTTATCTTGTAACAAGAGGTTTTAACTGCTTCTGCACAGAAAAATTTGGCCACTCCCATTGTTCTCATCATGGCTCTTGTTCTATCTAGGAGAGTTTTGTTCATCCGCTCTGTTACACCATTCTGCTGAGGTGTATGTGCAACTATGAATTGTCTTACAATACCCTCTTGTTTGCAAAATGCCAGAAAATCGTCATCTACATATTCTCCTCCGTTGTCTGTCCTCAAGCACTTAATTATTTTCCCATTTTCAAGCTTTACTTGTGCTTTGAACTCCTTGAATACTGAAAACACAACTGACTTCTTCTTGATTGGGTACACCCATAATCTTCTAGAATAGTCAACAATGAATGACACAAAATATTTTGCTCCTCCCCGAGATATTTCCAGTGATTCCCATACATCAGAATGAATCAAGTCCAGTATGTGTTTGCTTTTAGTAGTTACTCTAGCAAACTTCAATCTATGCTGCTTACTCATCACACAGTGCTCAGAGAACAGTAAATTCATCGTCTTGAGCCCGGGCAGGAGATTGCGTTCCGCAATGACTTTCAAGCCTCGTTCCGACATATAGCCTAATCTGCGATGCCACATCATTGTTGTATCTTCTTGGCTCGTTGCTGCAACTGATGCATTTGCCTCTTGCAATGTATCTCCCAAAAGCATGTATATATTACTTGTGATCTTCTCAGCTTTCATTACCACAAGATTGCCTTTCACTACTTTTAAGATCTCACATTCAGTATGGATCTTACACCCGAGGTCATCCAATTGCCCAATGGACAATAAGTTCTTATTCAATCCCTTCACATGTCTTACCCCTTGTGTTTTGTGAACAATACCATCATGCATCTTTAATCTGACCGTACCGACTCCCGCAATTTCTAAGGCGCGATCATTTCCCATGAACACGGATCCTTGTGAGGCAGGCTCATAAGTGCAAAACCAATCTCGATGTGGAGTCATGTGCCATGTCGCGCCCGAATCCATTATCCAGACATCATTGAGTTGTTTTCCGCCTTTAGAACTGCTTGCTGCTTTGCTATATAGGATTTCTCCACCATCTGAGGTACTTGCAACACATCTCTAAGATGTTTCTACTTCAGAAGTTTTTTCTCCATTCTTCTTGTTATGCCAACACTCCTTCTTCAAGTGCCCTCTCATGCCACAATTGTAGCATTTAAGATTCTTCCTTCTTCGAGATTTTGATCTACCATGATCTTGACTGCCACTGGAGCCACGTTTTGTTGATCTGCCTTTAGTCATCGTTAATGCCTCTACTTGCTTTGCACTTTCTGCCCTTTTCTCCTTATTCTTGCGTCTAGAATCTTCTTCAAGAGTAGCACTGGCAACATCATCAAAGCGCAGAGATTCAGTAACATTATTATTTGTGATGTTGATGATGAGTTGATTATACGAATCTGGTAAACTCTGGAGTAGAAGTTCTGCACGTTCATTTTCTGCTATTTTGAAATCTGACGCTATGAGCTGAGGAAATGGCGTATTTAGAGTGTTGATGTGATTCGTCACCGATGTGGATTCACTCATTCGAAGAGTGTAGAGCCTTCTCTTTAAGAATATTCTAGTATGAAAAGATTTGACCTCATACAATTTAATAAGAGTATCACATATCTCCTTTGCAGACTTCTTTTCTGCAATACTTGACAATACTGAGTCTGCCATTGCTAGGTGCAAATTGGCAATAGAGTAGTCATCCATTTCTTTCCACTTTTGATCAGTGATATCTAAGGGTCTACCATCAATTGGGTTTAGGCAATTATCCTTCTTCAGAACTGCCCTTATCTTCAATTTCCACAGGGAGAAATTACTCCCGTTGAACTTCTCAATCTCAAATTTTGCTGCCATGGTTTTACACCAAATTAGTCCCGTGAACAGTATTGAATACTGGAACAGTGACCTAGTCCATAAATAGTACACTAGGTAAGTTCCTAGGAAAGAGAGGTGGGTCACTCATAGACACACTTAAATACCAAGTCTTTACTAGCCAGAACTTTTCTAGACATGCATATTCACATTACAACACTATATTTCCATCAACAAGAATAATTTTTTTCTGATGTGGAAGATCAGACGATGCTGCAACCACATAGTATATTGAGAATTTTCTTATGAACCCGATACTTTATCAGTTTGCTACAGTGGAATAGTGATCACGAACCAATGGCTCCGATAACACTGTTGGGTACCAAAGTGACGGAATAATATCACACAGCTAAAATAAGAGATGAGAAAAGAGGAACGGAACAAACAATATTGACGTAGAAAACCCTCAACGAATAAGGGAAAAACCACGGGGAAAGAATAAAAGGATTTTCACTAAGTGGAAGAAATTAGAAGACCTCTCTCTAAATACAAGGAGAGAACAATAACATCATCTCTTGAATATAGGAGAATACACACAAGGAGAAACCTCACAGGAGAAACTATCTCTCTCTCTTGAATATTTTTTCTCTCTTGCTCTCTTGGCTGAGATGCTTGCCATGGGATGATATTGGAAGGAGGCAATGTCTCTATTTATAGAGAAGATTTGCAAGCATTGAATTTAATGCTTCAACTACTAACCAATTTCACCCATACCCATTGTCCAACTTGCAACAATTTTTTTTTTTTTGACTTTCATGCCACAAAAAGTGGCTTTATGTTTCATAGCCACCACTCATGTCTATTATGGTTAATACCAGTTCAAAAATTTGCATCCTTCGTACTGTGCCTTCCCGCCAATTTTTTCTCATTTTCGCAAGTCATACAAGGGAAATAAATATGGCAATACAGCTTATATTGTTGTAATCTCAAATAGGCCACTATTTCACATTATAATACATCAACTGAGAATTAAGAATCCATAATAACAACACCCACAAAAATCTAATCAATAAAATCAAGCATTAACATACTTTTACCATAACCCTAACAAGATTCACACAAAAATTTAAATAAATCCCTCACCTCTTGTAAATTCTAAGTTGAGCTTCCAAGAAAAACAAAAATAAAGAAAATATGAAAATGAGCCACCATGGAATGCTCCTCCTCTTGTCTCCCAAGTTCAACTTCCCTCCCTCTAGGATTTAGAGAAAACGTGATAAATCATAAATGGCAACGAGAAAGGGTTCCTCCACTTTTAAACTTAAAACCCTAAGGCACAAGACCCAAAAATTAACATTAACTTACTAGTTAAATTTTAATTAACCTGCTAAATGTATGTCATGTTATGTATTACCCTATTGATGTCTTAATATCATAAATTAATTACTATCAATCATAAAACAAATTAATCACAACTTAATATATTATTATTGACATAATCATAATTATTAAAACACGTAGGTATGACAGTTATGCACAATCACTTTTGTGCCTTAAAATCCTTATTTAATTCTCTAAAGAAAATTGAATAGCAAATTTTTTATAGCATACTTTATTATTTAAAAACATATTTATAAAATAAATACATGAAACCATTATACAAGGATTTTTTTTTTTAAAAAAAAAACTTATAGGATATGACAACATTTAAATCTTAGAATTAAATTATTAAAATTATCGGGTATTACACATATCCAGGAGTACTTGTTTTGTGCGGACTCAGCAGGCCACATTGAAACCATTCATTTGACGATCACTATTTAGAGGCAAAATCCAAGTCAAGAGTCTTTTGAGAAAGAGAACGTGGTTCTTGGAGCTTTCTTGGAGTTTTTTAGTGTCTTGAGACAAGAATGGCTTCGGAGCTGTCAGCGGAAGAATCTGACATCTTACAAAGAATCAAAAGGAAGTTGAGAAAGAATGAGGGAACTTTTTTCAGGAACAAACTCTTTGGTTTCTAGGGAAGAAGAGTGGATGCATGAAACCGTAGAGGAGGAAAAGGATCAACCTAAAGTTGCATCTTATGCAGAAGCGGTGAGATATAATATAGAAAGGGAGGCTTTGTTAGAGGACACAAGTGAATCGAAGGATGAGGAGACATGTGATCCCAATAAGGAAAAAAGACAAGGCTAATAATAGCGAACCAGAACAAGATGTTGTGGTGGAACTGGATGAGGGCATATTTTATAATCTAGCTACTAGTAACACTAAGAAACGGAGACTTCATAAACCTAGGAAAAGCTCCATCATTGTGAAATTGCTGGGAAAGAAACAATTGTATGAAACTATGAATAAAAAAACTTGAGGCTTTATGGGCAAGGAGTGGTGCTATTAATCTCATTTATTTTGCCTCTTTAACCTTTTACATAAACATGTGTTGGTAATTAATTTTTTGATTCTGTAGGTTGATTCAGACACAAAAGAATAGAACTTGCTTCGGGTTACTATATTATTCTAGATCACAACAACACATTAGTGAAGTGAAGGTTTGTCATTGTCCTTTCAGATCTTTTTTTTTTTTTTCATGTTTCAGTAATGCATAATGATAATAGTACTTTAAAGTTGGGGGATTGTTTTAATCTTTTGTTTGATAGAGGTATATAAGCTTTTCTTTTAAGCACCAAAGTTTGATTAATAGTCGATTTTGTTGATCAATCTTTTGTTTGTTGAATGTTAAATGCTATTTTCTAATGGCTGAATGTTGTTTTTTATTTGCTAAATGTTGTTTTTGATTGGCGAATGCAAGGGAATGTGCAGAAAGCGGTGAAAATAACAATTAAAAAAAAGGTGACTAATAGACAGTGTTTGTTTACAAAACGCTATCGTAGTTAAAACTAAGCTAGCACATTAATGAAATCAATTTATCGTTATTGGCTAACTAAGATAGTGCATGTTTTAGTCTACGTTATCTTTATTGTGAACCCAAGTCAGCATTGTTTTCTGGATGGGCATTTTAGTGTGAAAGACTATAGCGTTTCATTGGACAAATGCTATTGTAGTTAAACCAAAGACAACGCCTCATAAGTGCTATCCTTGTTTACAACTTTCGATAGTGTCCAAAAGCGTTGTAAAATGTCGAAATTAAACACTATTAAATCGCGAATCTGTTGTAGTGTATCCTTATAAAAAATTGAGTTATGAGATTTTTAGATAATATACATCTATGTACGAAAAAGTTGATCTGTGTATAATGCATCATATATGAGGACATATTCCTGAACTGATATATACATATGTGCATAAAACACCTAATGGATGTATATTAAGGCACACAGAGTTGATCTTTCCAAATCTTATCAGAATTGATGTATGACATCGATTATACTCATTTAAAGTGTTTTATCTATTCTTAAAGGATACCATACATTTGTGCACATATCTGGTGTACTGATGCTCCAATATTTTATTTAAACAATACATCTATGAACTTAAATTGTGTACTGATACTTAATCAACTAAAATCATGCAGTACATCTATGTATGCAGTTTGTGTATAGACATTTTGTGACACCCTCTGCCCTGCATGTATTCATAACACGATAACATCACGGAAATAAACTGTTTTAAAAGAAAAACATAAACATAAACATAACGAAACCCAACCCCGATGTCACATTGCAAAGCTGGTATAACCATACTCTGAAACATCTCATTTAAACAACATAAACTTATGTAATCCTATACTACGAGTAGTGGCTCCTCAAAGTCACTCCTCAGCAAGCTGCTCACCGTCATCTGCATAAACAAAAAGATACATGCAAAGCAAACACAAAGACAGGGAGTAAGGAACATATATATGAACATAACGGCAAGGAAGCAGTTAGCAAGATGAGCATATATCATACAAACATAGCATGTTATCACAAATCATCATGCATAATACATACACATCATCCATAACAGTTCAATCAATGTATGCTATACGGTGCAACTCTACTCCACTACTCCATTATGCACTTGGATCCAATCTACCTCAGAATGTCAACTTCGGAGCTACATATTCACATTGGCAATTAAGCACCAACGCCGGCAGTTCACCAAACCATGGGTGAACCCCTTAGATAGCTGACACACCTTACTCTCGGATGTGCCACCATGGGGGGCCAGATCAATTAAACCACCGCTGACGGCCAGATCGCCTTATTCTCGGATGACCTCCCCTATGTTGAACCTCCCCCACTAACATCTCTGATGCGTGAATGCATGATCAACACAACGCATAAATAACAATCACCACCTCCGCTTGGGCGACTCGGCTACCTAAGTTTTATCACCATCAACACCTCGACCACTTGGCTATCGAGGCCCCCTAGGCCACTAGGCTACCAAGGTTCAACGTTATCTTTAATCTTTTATCTTTTATCTTTTGACACTCTGATCCTTAAGCACCAGATCAACACCTCGACCACTCGGCTATCGAGGCCCCCTTAGCCACTAGGCTACCATGGTACAACATCATCTTTAATCTTTAATTAACACTCTGACCAATAAGCACCAGAGCTCAACACCCTGACCATTTAGCATCAAGGCCCCCTTGGCCACTCGACTACTAAGGTACAACATTATCTTTAAGTTATGTAGCTTGTCTTTACTTCGTTTGGTGTCTTATTTCCTTATTGGGAACGTTTGGGGTGAAACGCCCCTGTTCCTGTTTCAGCGTTCTGTTCTGTCCGTGCGACCCCCCAGTACGAGCATGCTAAACTTTAAGTTGAGCACGTGAGTTTTGACTATTAAGTACGGTCGTGCTTGTTAGAGCACGGCTATACTGATCTGTGCATAAAGGGTTCAGGAACCCTTGCTATGTTCCCTAGGGCATTCAAGGATCAATCCTATTGGCTTTTAACTATCCATTAGTCCTCGGTTTCATTATTCTTAATTAATCTCCATGTCTTATCATTATGGGGAATTAATCCTTTAATTCCAGCTTCATTATTAATGTTCCTAAAACACTCATGAACCAGTCCTAGGGTCTTTAACTAAACCTTTGAACTTCTTAACCTTGCCTCTCATACTATATTCATGTCTTATGAACAAATTGGGAAAACATCCCTTAATTCTTAAACATCATTATTATCGTCTTTAACTGTCTTATTAACCTTATTAATAAGCCCTATTATTTAATTAGAGTCTTATTAACATCAACGTTCATCTCATAACATAAACCGAAAAGCCAAATCAATCATCCATGGCAATATCATCATCAAATCATAATAGTACCATTATCATCATTATGAACATCCATTCATGGCATCATTAAACATCATTCACAAATAGGCATACCAGTAAAAAATAATCATTCATCATCATGAATAGGATAGCGAATAACAATTAACAACAAGTACCATTTAAACAAATAGAAAACAGATAGGGTCATGGGTTAACCCTTCATCTTATGCTACCCCCAATGCCTACATGTTCATACTATCCCTTCTCCCCATACCTGGTATGAAGATTCCAAACAACGATGATGCGGGCAAACTAAACACGTTCCCTCGAGCGGCTCAATGAGTTCCTCAAGCCTTGGCCAACACAAAAGGGCTAACATTAATCTCAGATCCAAACAACAATTAATAAGAGATTAACAAAGGGACAAACCTTTACCTTTTAATTAGCGTGTGACTTCTCTCCCAAATGGACTATAGAACACCAAGAACTTCAAAGGGTTCAAGAGAAGGGAAAGGGAAGAGGTTTCTGTCACACTAGGATTGCCCAAAGTGCCAAAAAGAGGGTTTTCAGTCAAAACCCTCACAGACTGCTCTCTATTTATAACTTCAGACCAGAGCATGGCTGTGCTCCCTTTAAGCACGGTCGTGCTTAACATGAGCACGGGGTCATGCTCAGTTAAGCATGGGCAGACAACATCACCGTCAACGAGCGTGCTTCCCTTCAGCACGATTGTGCTTGTGGCTCAGAAAGACACATGGCACGCACCTTAAGCACGGGCGTGCTGATACATGAGCAATGCCGTGCTTATGCATCAGAAAGAGATTTCTCACTTGAAAAGTCCCACTTAGCCCCTTACAACACTCCTAAGGTCAAACTTAACAACATGCAACAGTTAAACATACATAAGGGCCTAATAAGAAAAATGGGGTGTTACACATTTCTGGATAACAGGATCAATCACAACACAAAGCAATCGATGTATAACATAGATTGATCAGAATCTTATCTATTTAAACATGAGTTAACACACATTTAAGAACATAAAATCATTCATACAATAAGATCAATCAATCAAAACATCAATTATAGAGATCAATTATGCCCTTAGCCATTAATCTAGCTTTATTTTTCACTATGATTTCATTCTCATCAAACTTGTTCATAAGAAAAACTCATTTGGTTCCAATGATAAAATTCACAAATTTTCAATAACTTTAAATAGAAGGATGCACAATTATAGATTAATAATGATAATTAGAAAGCATATTCAGTCAGTGTTCTTTCTTTATTGTTACCTGTAATGTGTTTGGAGAAGCCTCTATCTGATACTAATTTAAGCTCTTGGCCTTCATACACACCTGCAACACATAATTTATGTTTGTACTATAGATACCCAACTTTTCCTAGGATCTTCATGGTTAGAATATGATATAGTTCCTTTTGGAACCCAAATTTACCTTATACGCAATGAATAATTATTTCTCATATTGAAAATAGAAGTTATATGACCTTTTTTATTGCAATAATAACATCTAACATATTGTGATGTATTAGCAAAATGAGAGACATACAATTTTCTAAAGATGTTTCCCTTTTTCTTAGTTTTGCATCCTAAACCAGCTTGGTTTTTCATTTCTTATTGTCCAAGTAGTGCATTCAAGTTGCCTTTACCACTAGTAAGTCTAGATAGATCACTATTCAATTCATTTATTTTTTTTCCCAACTTAGGACAATTATCACATATAAGTGGATTCAAAACAATAACAGATTTTTCTTTTAAAGCACAATTTTCTATTTTTACTTCATCTTATTCTTTGTTTTAAAAAGAAAATTTCTCCTCTAGGCATGTGATGATTTTCTTAGACATAGTAAGCAATCTATCAAGTCTAATGGATTCTTTATAAAGTTCTTCAAAAGCATTTTGTAATTCTTCTTAAGAAGGTAATTCATCAAAGTTAGATTTATTTACTTCATCTTCTTCATCATGATGCTTAGCCATTAATCACAAATTTTAATCTTCATAATTGGAATCATCTGTTGGTCCAAGATCATTATCCTTCCAAGAAATGTATGCACATTTAGGCTTCTTTTCCTTCTTAAACTTTCTAAAAATATTTTCTTTCTTTTGAAGGAATGGACATTCATTCTTGTAGTGACCAGCTTTGCCACATTCATAGCATTTGATAGTCGAGGAAGAGCTTGCACCTTTTGATGTACTCGTTTTCCAAAGAGAATTTTGAACTTCCTTACAAATAAATTAATATCCTTATCATCATAATCAAGATTTTCTTCTTCATCTTCATTTGAGGATTCATCTTCTATATATTTTTCAGCTTCAATGCAATGCTTCTTTTCTTCTGGTCTTCAGCTTCACATTGCACCAATCTATTCAACTCCATTTCATGTTCTTTTAACATACTGAAGAGTGTCGCAATATTCATAGTATCAAGACCCTTGGATTCATAAATTGTAGTAAATTTAGGTTGCCATTCTCTACTTAAACATCCCGTGAATTTGTTGATTTGATTCTCATCCGAAATGATGTTTCCAAGTGCAGCAAGATGATTTATAATATGAGAAAATATTTTCTGCATTGCATCGATTGGTTCTCCATGATTCATGTGAAACAACACAGTTCATGGATTAGAGCATTCATCCTTGCTCTCTTGACATCATTAGTGCCTTCATGAGTAAGTTGGAGAATGTCCCACATTTGCATTGCTGTCTTGCAATTAGAGACACTGAAAAACTCATCATAAATCAAAGCAGTTGTTATAATATTCTTTGCTTTAACATTATAACCAACTTTCGTTTTATCATCATCATTCCAATCATCTTTTGGTTTTTCCTTTTTGTTTCCTTTATCATCAAGAGTAAATGGGACTAAGGTCCATTTTCTACAGCATCTAAGATATCATAACCAACAACCACAAGAAAGATTAACATCCTTTCTTTCCAATACAAGCATGCATTACCATTAAAAGCAACGGTCGAGTTAGAGAAGCCCAATTACCTAGGATATCATTTGTAGCCATCTCTTGAAGTGATTAAGCTTTTTAACAAAAGTTTTAGCCCTGATGCCACTTGTTGGTTGTGGCTACACACTCAAGAGAGGGATGAATTGGGTTTTAAAACTTTTACACCACTTTAAGAAAAATAGATATTTCTTTGAAAAACGTTTTCACGCAATTTCAGAGATTTATTTTCCAAGATTCAGATTATAACTTGTTTAATGATTATCACAGTAATGCACAAACAATCATATCTATGTTTAAGAAAAGATTTCAGCATAAAGAATCATTTAAGCATTCAAACATTCCTAACCAAGAACTTATATATGACAAATATATCAAGTTTAAAGGTAAGAAGAATGCGCAAACCGATTTATCCTGGTTCAGCTACCTCCAACTGGTAACCTATATCCAGTCCCCACTCCTTTGTGAGTTTTATCCACTATAATCAGAATTTTACAGTATCCAATTACATTCATCACAAGACCTCACTACCTTGAAAAATTCACCAAAGGCACACTGGCTTTTTCAGCCCAAGGATCCCTTCTATCTTTGTGAAACAACTAAGAGACTCATTTTCTTAAACCATCAAAGTTTCACCAACTTGAAAAACTTCACCAAAAGCACACTTGCCTTTCAACCTAAGGATCCCTTTCTATCCTTGTAATACATCTGAGAGATACCCTCTCTCTAATCAACAAATCGAAACTTGAATGAAAGAATATGACTCTAGAAGTTAGATTTTACAAATTGAAGCACTTAGTGAATATAACACTCTTCTCTCAAAGATGAAGCTCAGTAGGAAACTCTAGAATTCGTGAGTGTAATTTCTGAATGAATTGTTGTTGAAAAGTATTTCTATAATGTCCTTTTATAGTAATTTGAAGAAATAGATCCATTGAAAAAGTTATAGAATCAGTTAGAATCATAATAGAATCTATTTTCAAAAACTGATACTAAATAATCTGTGTAGTTTACATGTGTATTAAAAGGTTTCTGAACTATCACACATGTATACACAGACTATGTTCTTGTGTACATCGATTTACTTCTTGCTTTGTTCTTGAGTACACATATTGCTATCTTGTGTACATCGATGTATATATGAACATTCAACCCAGAAACACTTAAACATATTGTGTACACAGATTGAGTTCACAAACTCAAATCTTGAGGTTTCTGGTTTGAACTATACACAGGTGTATGATATACTTCATTTTTCCCAAGAATGAGTTTTAATACACATGTGTGCACTTCACGTACACAGGTGTATAGCAAGATTTTCACTTACAATAGGCAAATTAACTAAAGATACGCATGTGTAACACACAGGTGTACAACTTCACCTAATTTCCTTTTTCAATTAACATCTTTTGAAAACCTTTTTGACCATGAAAAACTTAATTGATTATTCATTTGAAAACTTAGTTTTTCATTTGTTTCCGAAGAGCTTTACCAAGAGATCAAGTGTTATATCCTCACAAAATTAAGTTTGCCACGCCGGCCACCGTGAGCAGCACCCTTCTCTGGTCCAAATCCATGCAAATGGAGGAGAGAGAGAGAGGGAGAGAGTTGTTTTCTTGTGGTGTGGACTATGTGAAGAAGCTTCTAGATCTCTCTAGTTTGTTCAAATGTTTTTCCCCTAAAGTTTCCACTCAGGTCAGACAGAATGACTGTTGGTTGACTTGGTTAAATTACTATATATTTTTTAATTTTTTTAAATAAAATAATAAAATAATCCCTTACCTTTTGCAAACCACCCAATCAAATCGTTACTCGACCAAACCGTTACCCGACCAACCCGCCGATGAAAATGGGTGGAAATGGGTTGTATTTTACCCTCATCGGTTTCAATCGGGTTGGGCATTTTGGGCCTGAACCCACCCGAAACTGACCGATGATCAGTCCTAATTCCTCATTGTCTCATTGCTGACTTTTGTCCTATATTTTAATAAAAGCCATTTTTTTCTGTCAAAAAAAGAAAAAGAAAATAAACGACATGTTCAGCCCATCAAATCCCAAATTTGAATTAATGAGTAAATAGTCAATTTAGTCCCTGAAATTGGGACTTAGTATCAAGTTGGTCCCTGAAATTAGCGAAATAGCAACTTAGTCCCTGAACTTGCAAATCGTGATTCAAAATGGTCCCTCCATTAAGTTTCGTCCCCTAACGTCGTTAACCCTGCTTATGTGGCACTTAACTTGCCTTGTTGGATGCCATCTAATTAAACCCCTTCCCCAAGTTTCAATTTAGTCCCCACAACCAAGTATCATTTCAGTCCCCACAAACAAGTATCATATCAGTCCCTTGTGTACCCCAATATTATATTCTTGCCCTTCTCTTTTCGTCACCTTCCCCCCCACCTCTCTCCCTCTGCAACTTCAGGTTGGTCATGTTCTCATCTAAACCCCCCATAATCCTTCGTTCAGGTACATTTTTCTCCTTTATTTGTTCTTCTTTATTTGAAATGATCATTGTTTAGGGCTTTTTGGGTTCGTTTGTTACTGTTTAATGTTTGGGGGTTAGGGTTTTCTAAATCTGGACATGCATAGTCCTAGGTTGGTTTTGGGTGTTGCTTTCAAGTTCATTGTTGTTGTTTTCTGGATAATTTCATTTTCAATAAATTGCTAACTTCATGGTGTGTTTGCTTAGGAACCACAACAAGTTCAGGAACCAGGAAATGCTCAACAACCAATGCAAGTTCAGCCTACTCAGGAAGTGCAAGTTCAAACTCAACAGCAAGTGAATGCACTCCAGAGGGTATGTATGCAGGGACTAATTTGATACTAATTTGTTCATTTCAAGGACTAATTTGATATTAAGTTGTAAATTATAAGGACCAATTTGATACTAACGTTTCGATTTCATCTGTGCGGGCAAGGAGGTATGGTGTGAGACAATTCATGTCTTTCATCCCAACTCCAGGTCTGTCACAGAATCATCCAAGAGACAACGTTGAACATGTCAGCATTTGAAGATTATGCTACATTGATTTTAAATGCACATTTAGGTGCTTTGTTTTTTGACTGCACAACTGTTTATATATGTTGTTTTGTTACTATTTTTTTGATGTAAATGCACATTTTAGGAGCTTGTTTTTTGGTGGTAAATGCACAACAAATGGTATACATTTAGGTGATGTTTTTTGGTTGAAAATGCACAATGTGAAGGAGCTGTTTTTTGGCTGTAAATGCACAATATACACATGTACTTATTCGCCTAGGACATGAGTAGAGCATAGGAAAAGGGATCTGGGTTTCAGAACCATTAACCCTGGAGGATTGTGACCCAGACCCATTACCCCCTTTCCTCATTTCCTTCTTCCTTGGTTTAAGGCGCTTGCAGCAACAAAGAGAGAGGTGCAGAGAAGGAGGTAGCACAGAGAGTGGGAAGAACCAGAAAAAAGTCATTGAAGAAGGAGAGGGACGAGGATGAAGCTCAATTTAAAACCCTAGGAGTTTCAATTTAGTCCCCGAAATTTCAAATTAGTCCCTGAAATTGTGTTTAAGTGACTCATCTGACGTGGCGCCAGCATGTATGGTGAAATGACATCCAACAAGGCAAGTTAAGTGCCACATAAGCAGGGTTAACGACGTTAGGGGGCGGAACTTAACGGAGGGACCATTTTGAATCACGGTTTGCAAATTCAGGGACTAAGTTGCTATTTCGCTAAGTTTAGGGACCAACTTGATACTAAGTCCTAATTTCAAGGACTAAATTGGCTATTTACTCTTGAATTGGATTAATAGTTCCACCCATCAAACTCTTGGCACTATGCTTTTCCTAATTTACTAGGGACTGAAGTAAAGAACACCAAAAATGTAGATCAATCATAGAATTTCTAAGACTCCTCCTCAACATAGAAGGAAAAGTTAGACCGTACAAAGAGCATTCATAGAAGGAAAAGTTATGTCATTTTGAACATCAGGAAACCTAGATATATACATATGTATTATCCATTTCCGTTTAACATACAGTTTATCTGAAAAGGTCGACATGTTGCTTAAATGTGATGTGGCAAAAGAGACCCATTTAAAGGAGATATAAGAACCCAATGTAGGTTGCTTAAATAATATGCATTGCTTAAATAAATTTTTTTTTTACCAATATATATATATATATATTACCAAGAAAAAACTCAACCATATCCCTCCTGAGTTAATTATAAACAAAAAAAACAAAAAGCAAATAAATTTTGTAACAAATAATTCCTATTACAAATTTTAGGAACTTTTATATGTTTAAATTTTTATTGAAATATTTAAAAGCAAGAACACTAGTTTTTAACATCAGGAAACCTAGATATATACATATGTATTATCCATTTCTGTTTAACATACAGTTTATCGTGTATATGATATCTCTAATCACCACTTATGTTATTTGACGAATAAAAATACATCTAAGTAAAAAAAAAAATCTGCACAAACAATAGAGTGGAAAAAGTCACCATAGGAAACAAAATCAAAGGTTGTGGCTGACTTTTCCGAAATCCGCAAGCTTCCTGGACCGGTTCGTGCAAAAGGAAGCTGCGGTGGTTATATGGTTGTGGGCCCCACCCACCACAGGAGCACCCAATTCCTGCGTCAACCCTTTCTGGCTCCAGTGCCGGTTCGGACTCGCCCGAACCAAAGGGCTCAAGCAAATCACCATCCCCGAAAGGCTCTTCCCCGCGGAACCTAGCCGCGAACGCTTCCCTGATGGCGGCGTAAGGTGGAGCCGCCGCTGCGGTGACACTTCCGACAAGCATCCACTCCCGGGAGAAGATTGATTGATTCCGTTGAATTCGGAATTTAAATTCTCCGTTGGGATTCCCCGATCCGGTTGTTGGCACTGCCGCGGTGCTCTCGCGGCGGAGTCGTCTCGGTGGTTATGCCGGCGACCGGGGACGATCATCGAGAACCACGACGGAGAAGTAGCCGACGACGACGAAGTCGGATCGCACGATTCGCCGGATGAGATTTCATGTTTGTTTGATCTCGACTGGAAAGGTACGAGAGGATCCAGAACTTCCCCAGCCCTCTTCTTCGACGACGCCGTTCTGCCTCCGTCGCATGCGGAGGAGGAGAAGCCGGGGCCCACCTGCGGCGTGCTGTAGAACAGCCGGTCAAGGCGGCGGTCGCGGTCGGATTTCCGTCGAGAGACGTACGGCGAGACCGAGCGAGGGAAGCTCAGCGGCGGAGGGTCAGGCTCGGGCTTTCTGAGATCATCGGACGAACGAGGAACAACACGGACTGGTTGGGCCCGGGCCTGGGATTGGGCCTGGACGTGGGCTTCGAGGCGCTCCCGGAGACAGGAGGAGCAGACGCCGACGGTGCTGGTAAGGTCCTGTAAGTGTTTCTTACAGCTCATTTATCTCTTCTTGGTATATTACACGATCTATCACTTTTGTTGTGCTTTTAAATACGACACCGTTTTCTATATTAAAAGCTGCTGGTGGTGTTGTTGGTGTCGCTTTGTTTTTTTTTTTTTTCCTCTTGATGTCTTGGGTAACAACTGTTAGTTGAAAGAGATCTGATGGAGAATTCAAAGGCGAAGCTTTGTCTTCTTCTTGTGAAGAGAGAAAAGGGAGGTGGTTGCTGAGATGGATGGAAATAGAGGGAAAAGAATAATTGGGAGAAAAATTAGAGAGAGAGAGAGAGAGAGGTGAGGAGGTCAAAGGTAACTTACTTGGTTTGAGGAAAACTAGAAAAGGACGGGGAAACAGCATTCGTCATCAGCGTTTGCTGGCTGGATTACAACACCTCTTGAGGTGTACTTTTCTTACAATCCAGTCATTTTTTGTAATGATTAGTTAATTAGTGAAAGCAGAAGAAACAAAAAGAAAACTGTACAACTAATTTGCCATTAATAATAAATTTGTTATTTGTCATTTGTTATGAAAAAAATAACGGAAGAAAAAATAATGTAAATGGCATTATTTTCTGCATCCTCTTTTTAATATTCTTTTCATAACATTTTTTATTATTATTAGTTGAAATTTATTAAAAATTAAAGGGAAATAATGTAATTTTACATAAAATTATTCAATAATAAAAAATATATAAAAATGTATGTTAAAAGAAATACACAGCAAACCTTCTCATATTTTTTTTTTTTTTCAAAGGCATCACTGCAGAGAATGGCCATCCCAACTAGGTTGGCACCATCACCTCCACCCATCATTTGCAGCATACCAAAGATATATTAAGAAAAAATGAAAGAATACAAAAACATGGGGGGACATTGAACCAAGACCCATGAAAGAAAATTAAGAGAATCTAAAACTAGGAAGACCATATCTATTACGGTTATAATCCTCTAGAATAAAAGTAGGGATGGAATCCCACCAAGTAAAACATTGGAAGAAACTCCAAAAGAGGCTAACTTATCCGCACAAGAATTTCCTTCCCTATAAATGTGAGAGACTCCAAAGACCATGGTTCTAGTCAAATTGACACAATTCCTCCATCTAGTCCTTAAGTTCCAAGGGACCAAATCATGAGATGTAAAAGCAGCAACTACAAGGGTGGAGTCACACTCTAACCAAAGCCTATTCCAACTTCGATCAACAGCAAATTCAATAGACAAAATGACAGCCATAAGCTCTGCAAAGAGAGCATTGGTATTGCCCAAAAAATAAGAAAAACAGCCAATCAAAACTGCATTACTGTCCCTAAAAATAGCTCCACTAGCTGCTGAACCAGGGCAGCCTCTAGCAGATCCATCTGTGTTGACTTTTAGTTAAAGAATTAACATAATTAGAATGGCTAAGACTTAATAGTACTTTTAGTCAATCGATTATTGATTATGTCCGATTTTGGTCCCTACAGTTTTTTGTGCATATTTGGTCCCCCTTATTTTTTCGATGTCGCAAATCTGGTCCTTTCATCTAATGTTTGCCAACTTTTCAATGATCAACGTAGAGGAACCGCCCTTTTAAGGTCACAGAAACCTCATGTTGAGGTTCTCCCTCCTCTGCCTCTCCGATTCAACATAATTCAATACATTCCGATATGCTATTTAATGGTTTTATTCCTTCTTTTCGAGATTTTTTTCCCATCACATTGTCTTTTACCATAAAAGTTCAACCAGGGTTCTATGCGCTTAGAGCAGTGGTTCATCTCTATTAATCATTGAAAATTTGACGGACATTTGATAGAAGGACCGAATTCGCAAACATTGAAAAATAGGGGGACCAAATGTGCACATAAAAAACATTACAGACCAAATTGCACATAGTCAACAGTAGGAGAATCAAAAGTGCAATTAAGCCCACACTTAGTCGTCATATCATTATTCGTTAATTGAATCTTTGATGGTGTTTCGTCCAAGGAATGTTTTATTCTAGATTAAATTATATTACTGGGGATCTTATTCCTAGGGATATTTCTTTCTTACCCTTAGACATGAGAACGAAGTTTTCAACTTTCATCCACAAATTTTATTTTCTGACATCTTTTATGTTTGAGAATGATTTTTTATTCCTTGCCTCAAATATGGAAAACTATTATTTCCAAGCTCACTTTCCCAACAATATTAAAATATTTCTATTTTTTTTTTGTTTTTGCCTCGGCATTGTTGTTGCCAACTCTCTCATTACCCGCATCATCTCACTAGTTTCGCCACCGCTATTCGTTGATGAGAAACTTTCAAGAATATCAGTGGGCTCCTCACCTCCATTTCTACCTCTTCCACGACATCCGTTTCCGCGTGCCATGTTGACTTCGTGAAAAACTCTCGTATCGGACACTCTGCCCATTCTAAGCTTAGCTGGTATCCAATGAAGATCCAACAAACAGTGTCGGTATTCATCCTAACCACAATCCTCAATCCTAATCAGACCTAGTCCACAATCCGGTTTAGAATCGAACTGCTCTGATACCACCCAATGAGACACCGCAAATGTCCCATTAAAGAACAACCCTAATTAACTAAGCCTTAATCCGTTATTAGTGTTAACTTGGATATACATTCGAAATAATATACGTTGCGGAAGCGGTGAAATTAAAACTTATTTTAAAACATGCACAGCAGAAGGAAAATAAAATACAACTGACATATATACATAATATTTACAATACGTCACCATAGTACTGTAGATCCCAACAGGAGGGATCCTGATCCTATAAAACTATACAAACTGATAAAATAAAAACAACATACACAAATTGGTCGCAGAAGATACAAATGACAAATACAACATCTACCCACCCAGCTCTTCTCAAAATACATTAAAATATAAAAAGGAGCTCACCAAAGCTCTCCCCTAGCAGATGCTACCGACAATCCACATCACAGACGATATGAGCGTCTGGAGCTACCTTCACCCTCGCTGTAGCGGCGTCTATATACCCGCGGTGGGATCTTCTATAGACAGTATTTTGGTCGTTCGCTGATACTGCTCATCTATCGGACGTACATACATACAGAGAAAAAGAGATAGAGAAGGGGAAATAAGCTACTATACAACCCCCATAAAAGGGGTCAGGGCACAATACAACATGTTAACAAACAACGCATATTCACAGATAGCAAACATCTCGCAAGTCAACCATTTTACAAACATCCTCGATCCACATCTAGGGTCAAATCCTCTAAGGAGTCACACTCCTATGCATGTCGCCGATCACTCTCACAGGGAATTCCGATTACCGGATATTCTCTTTATCTCTCTCACACGGGCCTCCCTTTCCCAGAGAGTGTCACTAGTTTGTCAGGGTTCCGTTCGCTATGACCAATAAGGGTGCTTCCCCCTATGAGCTCATTCTCCAGTAGGGATATCTTGGTGGCCTAAGAAGGTCCACCTGCGACTAGAATACTCAGGGCCAGATGCCGGGATAGCCAATCCTCCATGGTGATCACAACAAGTGGTTGCAAATCATCGGTCTCTTGTAGACCATTCCAGACTGGGCTACATCCCTAATGTTCCCAGAAATATCCCTCTCCATGATCTGTACCCACAGCCGGGCACACCAACCTCCCATGAGTCCCAGTCATACGACTCGCCACTTGACAACTTATGCAAGGTACAAACATCCTAAGTTGACACTGGTACATAATCCTATACAACACAACTATGCCCGAAGCATCCACAATCCACTTTCTCTTATCGTAGCTCTGATGCCACTTGTTGGCAAGTGACTCCAAACACAAGAGGGTGGGTGAATTGTTTTTTTTTCAAAAACTTTGACAAAATAAAACTTTTCCTTTTAATATATTCTGAAAAGTTGTTTGTAAATGATGCGTGCAAGTAAAAGCGTTTTGTAAACGATAAAGTAGAAATAAAGATATAGTGCTTTAGAAGATGAACACAAGCGATATATCCTGGTTCGGCCA